>BLSH010524858.1:0-52604 GCA_018402905.1 Glandirana rugosa | reverse complement strand
TCCAAGATGACAATGCCCCCTCCCTTATCGGCGGGGCGCACCACTATATCCTTACGAGATTCAAGTCTTTCCAAACCTGTTTGGAAAGTTTTATTGATCCTCCTCCTTCTGGTATCCAACCCTTCCAGGTCCTTAAGAACCAAGTCCCTAAACATTGATAGTGAAGGAGCCAAACTGCCCGGGGGGTTAAACACTGAAGCATTAGCTAAACCAGTGCTCCTAATCCCCAATGCTTCACCAATCCAATGACCTGTAGACCTCATTGGATTGGTGATCAAATACCTTTTGATATTTATTTTTCGTATAAATTTATGTACATCGATAAACGTTTGAAATTTATCGAGACCTCTAGGTGGAGTGAATTTCAATCCCTGATTAAGGACATGTTTTTCTTCATTGGAGAGGGTGGCCGTGCTCAAATTAAAGAGGCCCGAATCCTTCAGACACGCCTCCTTTTTTGAGCGGATCCGCCTCCCCCCTCTGGTCCCTCTTTTACGTTTATGGGCCTTTTTGTTAGTGGAGGACCCCTGGGAAAAAAACGTCCCGGTTGGTGGTAGTTGCCATTCATACCACCTCCCCTGTCCGAATTGCCGTATTGCCCCGAGTGACCATATTGTTGTTGCCAATAGGTCCTATTGCCCTGAGGGCCAGGAGAACCGAATCTTTCACCCTCCCACCGTGGATACCAATCGGAGGGGTGTTCTGTGATGTATCGGTCTTCCCCTTCTCCCTGGCTCGTCAAAGGACCAAATCTATTGGAAGTGCTGATGTAACCATGGTTAGGGGTCATAGGTCTCCTATCACCCCTTCCTTTACCTCTCCCTGAAGGTTTCCCCCTTCTGGGGGGGTTAATGTAATGACCCTCCGGCTGATTGGTAATAGGTCTTTGTTGCACCGGAGTGGCTGGTGGTTGCCCGGAAGGCCCCACCTCCATGGCTTCTCGTCCTCCCCCCACCTGTTCTCCGGTGTCCCCAGTTTGCCATTTGAACACTTTTTTATTTTGGTAATCCAAGCAGTCTCTCTGATATTTTTTCCTCTTTTTATTCTTTTGGTCATTATCCTCTTTCTCCAGATGTTTTCTAAGGTTATCCGATTTCTTGCCATATTCCCCACTTCCCCTAAATGTCAGAAGTTTATCCTTGATGATACTAATTTCCGCATCCAATTTGGTCAGTTTGTCTCTTTTATATCTAAGCATATGGTCCATCAAAGCTAAACCTGCCTTGTTAAAGTATTGGTACCACTCCTCTGTATTTTCAATGTCACTCTGAGGGGCAACCTCCCATCTCAGACTCCTTGGGACCATACCTGCAGCGAGATAGTTCTCAAAGAAAACTATGTCCCAATTGGCATGGAGTTCAGAGGTTAGGAGATTTTTTAACCTAAGGAATAACCCCCCTAAGTCATCCTGTTTCTCACTTGCACCGCTACGAATGCTTGCGGGATCAATTGAATGAGCCGCTCTGAAATCAAAAATGTCCATGTCCCAGCTGCAGCACTAATTAAATTTGATGTCAGAAATATAATAGGGCTTTGGGGCCTCTTCTCCCTGAAGCACCTAAGGTGGTCTTTAGGGGGGCTCCCCCCCTCAGACTTCGTATAGCACCCAACATTGTGCAATCGGAAGTTAAAACCTGCTTTTTTCAAAATATGAAAGGGTACTTTCCATGCAGGAAATGTTCAATATGTAATATCAACAAGGAGAGAAAAAGGAATATAGATACCTTCCAGTCCCACTCTAAGCAAACGCATTTCCCGATTAAACAATTTATCACGTGTTCCTCCAGATATGTGGTTTATCTGATACGGTGCCCTTGTGGGTTAGAATACATTGGTAGAACCACACGGATGCTCCGTGTCAGATTGAGCGAACATGTGGCAAATATCAAAAAGGGCTATCCTAAACATAGCCTTTCGCAGCATTATGATACCCATCATGCTCGTGACCCGAAGGGAACAGTGTTTTTGGGTATAGATAGACTGGTTGGGAACTGGAGGGGGTGTCATAGAATTCGGGAGGTCTCAAGGTTAGAAACTAAGTGGATTTATCAGGCTGGCACTTATAGTCCCCTGGGCATGAACGTGGAATGGGATATAAATGCGTTCATCAACAATGCATAGTCCACGTTCATGCTCAGTCACATGCATATCGGAGATTAAACATTGGCACAATCTAGGATTAAACATATAATTAAGGTTTTCCTGTTCCATCTAAAAGTCTATCCATGGGGAGGTTTTGTGGATCAGGCATATACAGCCCTCCTGGATTGTGCTCAGATTATATCCCTGGAATTATGCTCTGATTATATCCCTGGAAGTTTGAAATGTATCTATTTAACTTAGCACAATGATAGCCATATGAGAATGAATTTGATTCACGGCTGTTTGTTCTTCCCTTACAATGTAATGTAAAAAATGTTTATTTGTCACAAGATGGCGCTACGTTCGAATTCCTCGCTCCTGTATATTTCCCTTCTCCCTCTCATATAAGGTTGGGGATAGAGGATATGTGCAAGGGAAGGTTGGCTCCACTTCCTTTGCACAATAGTATTTTTATAATTTTATATGGGGGTAGCCCTACTATTAACGCTAGTTTGGATTAAATCCTAATGAATTTTAAATGTCAACTCTCCCCGGAAAAGTTTTTCCGCGAATATTTCCGGTCTGAATGGAGCGCAAGCTCAAAACCGGATTTCCTGTTAGTCTAATGGTTTGGAACGCATAATTTCCGGCACCTTGCGTCACCCTGCGGTACAATCATGCAAGCCTATTTAAAGCTTGAATGTTCGTCCTAGGCCACGCCCCTGACGACGTCAATCTATGACGAAACGCGCCGGGAGGAGCCTAGGACGACACGCAGGAGTGAGGAGAAGGACGCGGTAGCCATCTTAGTGGTGGGAGATTCCAGTGAATGTGGGGGAGGCTCTCGGAGAGCAGATACGTTTGTCACAGAAACGTTTTAATGTAAGTGTTTTTAACCGTGTGTGGCAATAAAGGCCTGTATTAAGATACTGCACCATGAGTCTTTCCCCTCTGTTATCCTTCTATATGGCGATGGGATGAGATGACGCTGGGAATCGGGGCTCCAGTCTGATGATTCAAACCATCTGATGTTACATGCTGCTGTGGATTTCTTTTGCCAGAGAGCGATTTTGACCCCTGTAATAAGGGTCCTGTATTTCTGGTAAGAGACAGTGTGTTTGGTGTTGGTGACGGGTCAGTTCGATTTCTCTAACTTATCTGGAGTCTGGAGAGTGGAATATGGACTGAATACTAATCATTTTGAACTTTTAAAGCGCTGCACCTTATACTTTCAATTCACACAGGAGAGCTGACCTGCCACCGTATAACGGTGGGCAAGTGAAACAATGAAAATTAAATATTGCTTTATATATCATGCCTGGGGGGTCCCCCTATTCTGCCTGCAAAGCAGTGCATCTATGTGATGTGTAGAACAATGCTGAAGCAAAGTGACATTTCAAAAGGAAAAATGTCATTAACTTGCTTGCGGCTGTAATGTATTGTCATTTCCAGGTAATATAGATACAAATCAAGGAAAAAAACAGGGTAGGGTCCTCCCAGTCCATACCTGGCCATTTGGGGAACTCCACACCAAAATAAAAAAAATTACATAGGGGTCCCCCCAAAATCCATAACAGACATTTATCCAAGCATGCAGCCTGGCTGGCCAGGATGGGGGGATTAGTGAGCGCCCCCTCCTGAACCATACCAGGCCATATGCCCTCAACATGGGGGTGGGTGCTTTGGGACGGGGGGCTCTGTACCCCCCACCCCAAAGCACATTGGCCCAATGTTGATGAGGACAAAGGCCTATTCCCGACAACCCTAAGCTGTGGTTGTCGGGGTCTGCAGTCGGTGGGCTTATCGGAATCTAGAAGCCCCCTTTAACAAGGGGCCCCCCAGAGCCTGCCCTCCCTATGTAAATGGGTATCGGGTATGTCGTACCCGATTCCCATTCACCAAAAAAGTGTCAAAAAAAGTAAAAACCACAGGAGACCGTTTTGGACAATTCCTTTATTAAAAAAATATTTTAAAAAAGTGTCCCGTGATGTACATCCATTGTCAATCACAACGCCAATGGACTGAAAAAAAAAAAATGAAAAATGCATCCGACTCTTTCAGAGGCGACTCGCCGAATGAGCTATTTTCAGTTTGACAGCTCTTTTATAATCAAGGGCGATTTTACCTGAAGAGCTTGGTATGGATTTTGGGAGGACCCCCACGCCATTTTTTAAACATTTTGGCACGAGTTTCCCCTTAAAATCCATTCCAGACCAGAAGGACCTGGTATGGATTTTGGGGGGGCCCCCACTACATTTATTTTTAATGTTGGCTCGGGGTTCCCCTTAACCACTTCAATACACTGTGTTATATATGCCACACTGACTGTACTATATATTCTCCACTGTAATATATATGCTACAATGACTGCACTATATACTCTGAACTGCATTATATATACTATACAGACTGCACTATATACTCTGAACTGCATTATATATACTATGCGGACTGCACTATATACTCTGAACTGATATACTGTATATATACTATATGGACTGCACTATATACTCTGAACTGGAATATATATACTATACGGACTGCACTATATACTTTGAACTGCAATATATATACTATGCGAATTGCACTATATACTCTGAACTGATATATAAAGTATCTCACAAAAGTGAATATTTGTAAATATCTTATTCTATCTTTTCATGGGACAACACTGAAGAAATTACACTTTCAATGTAAAGTAGTGGGTGTACATCTTGTATAACAGCGTAAATCTGATGTCTCCTCAAAATAACTCAACACACAGCCATTAATGTCTAAACTGCTGGCAACAAAAGTGAGTACACCCCTAAGTGAAAGTGTCCAAATTGGGCCCAAAGTGCCAATATTTTGTGTGACCACCATTATTTTCAAGCACTGCCTTAACCCTCTTGGGTTTGGAGTCCCCCAAAGTTTCACAGGTTGCCACTGGGGTCCTTTTCCACTCTTCCATGATGACATCACGGATCTGGTGGATGTTAGAGATCTTGCGCTCCTCCACCTTCCATTTGAGGATGCCCCACAGATGCTCAGTAGGGTTTAAGTCTGGAGACATGCTTGGCCAGTCCATCACATGTACCCTCGGCTTCTTTAGCAAAGCAGTGGTCATCTTGGTGGTGTGTTTGGGTTCATTATCATGTTGGAATACTGCCCTGTGGCCCATTCTCTGAAGCGAGGGGATCATGCTCTGCTTCAGTATGTCACAGTACATGTTGGCATTCATGGTTCCCTCAATGAACTGTAGCTCACAAGGCCCGGCATCACTCATGCAGCCTCAGATCATGACACTCCTACCACCATGCTTGACTGTAGGCAAGACACACTTGTCTTTGTACTGCTCACCTGGTTGCCGCCACACACGCTTGACACCATCTGAATTAAATACGTTTATCTTGGCCTCATCAGACCACAGGACATGGTGCCAGTAATCCATGTCCTTAGTCTGCTTGTCTTCAGCAAACTGTTTGCGGGCTTTCTTGTGCATATTTAGAAGAGGCTTCTTTCTGAGACAAAAGCCGTGCAGACCAATTTGATGAAGTGTGCGGCGTATGGTCTGAGCACTGACTGGCTGACCCCCCCACCCCTTCCACCTCTGCAGCATTTCTGGCAGCACTCATACATCCATTTCCCAAAGACAACCTCTGAATATAACGCTGAGCACATGCACTCAATTTCTTTGGTCGACCATGGCGAAGCCTGTTCTGAGTGGAACCTGTCCTGTTAAACCGCTGTATGGTCTTGGCCACCGTGTTGCAGCTCAGTTTTAGGGTCTTGGCAATCTTCTTATAGCCTAGGCCATCTTTATGTAAAGCAACAATTCTATTTTTCAGATCCTCAGAGAGTTCTTTGCCATGAGGTGCCGTGTTGAACTTCCAGTGACCAGTATGAGAGAGTGAGAGCGATAACACCAAATTTAACACACCTGCTCCTCATTCACACCTGTGACCTTGTAACACCAACAAGTCACATGACAACAGGAGGGAAAATGGCTAATTGGGCCCAATTTGGACATTTTCACTTAGGGGTGTACTCACCTTTGTTGCCAGCAGATTAGACATTAATGGCTGTGTGTTGAGTTATCTTGAGAGGGCAGCAAATTTACACTGTTATACAAGCTGTACACTTACTACTTTACAATGTAGCAAAGTGTCATTACTTCAGTATTGTCACATGAAAAGATATAGTAAAATATTCACAAAAATGTGAAGGGTATACTCACATTTGTGAGAATATATATATATATATATATATATATATATATATATATACACAGTATATGTACAGTATATATGTATATATATTTTTTTTCTTTTTCTTTTTTTTTTTTTTAGAAGAGGCGCATGCTCATTTGGCAATTTGGAATTGATAGTGCATGAGACAAGGACATCCAGGAAATGTCCAAGCTGGTTTGCCCTGCACTTTATTCAGCAAGGCAGCAAACAACACAGTTTCAATGCAGGGATGCTTTATACAGAAAGTCAATAGCGAAAAACAAAGAAAACATTTGCTCATCTGAGCTACTAACAAACCTCTAACGGGTTCCCCATACTGGCAGTGCTTGTTCTTTCCTGTCTTCTGTCAGTCTTTTAACGTGGTAGTAGGCTCCTCCAGCAATAAAAGCAAGAAAGAGCTGATTGTGGACAGCTGAGACTGTTAAGGAGGTCTTGTTACCAGGCAAGATGTGGACCTAGGAATATAGGGTTTATTCTACCCAAAATTTTTACAAAGCTTTTGGGCTCCAGGACCCAGAACAGAACTGATATATATAGATAGATATATATAATGATAGATAGTCAGTCAGGTGAAAAAGTAGTAAGTTTACTTTTGTTGAGACCATATTTGATTTCAAATGTGTTAATGTTCATTGTTTATCACGTTCATTTTTAATTAAATACCATTTGTTACCTTTGCAAAAATGTAAAACTTTACTTTAATGTGTGTTGTTCCCAGCGCACAATCACACACTGTCACTAGGGATTTTTATTAATAAAAGCTAATTCAAAGTACATAATCCAAACTAAGACAAACTAGTGTCTATCCAAGATGCTTTGGAGATGTAAATAAAATTCCTGTCTCCAGGGACAGATTACATCAAGTCTGCCAATAAAGCAGAAAAGGCACAGAGGAGACCTAGCTAAGTGAAGAATACAATATTACTCCTGGGCCTTGGGCCAGGCACAATCCTTGTCGTCAAAGTGAAGAGCAAACATTTAGTTTACCAAATAATGCAGCTTCACTTCGTTATTGGATAATGCAAATTTGATTATGCAAGGATGGAAAAAGCATATTACATCAAAGAGAAAAGTTATACAGCTAAAACTGTAATAACTGTGATCTTGCTGCATTTGATAAAATAAACCAGCTAAGCTGACAGAGCAAAATAAGATCAGAGCAGGTTTAAAAAGCTGAGATGAAGCAAATTTTAATGACCACTAAGCTCAGCACATTCATTCAGTATTTATTCACTATGAAGAGACATCTCTGAAAAAATAGCAAATATTTTACAAGGAATATAGGTCAACAAGATTGTGATTTTGCCATCTGAAGCACCACCATAGCCAATTCCCTTTGGTAGGTCTCTTCTTGTGTTAGATTTTGGGGAAAAGCACAATGAGCAAAAAAAGTATTCATATGCAATTGGTGTAAAAAAAAAAATAAAGGAATTAATTCTCCTGAAACTTAAATCAGTCTTGCAGAGTAGTCACCTGTCTACTCTAAAGCAATGGGAATAATTTCATAAGTTCCCTTTCCATTTTGCTTTCTTCATTTGCTTTGCTCTGAAAACAGCCACTTGACATTAAATTAAGAAATGTAAAAAAAATCACTAAAATATCATAGAAGTCAGTTAATGTAATTTTAGAAGTAATTACATTTTTTTCTAAATCTGTAGATTTTGTCAAAATAATGCATAGAGTTTCTGTCATAAAGGTCCTAGTTCAAGCATCTCCTGTTATAGGGTGGGTAACACTCTGCTCCTGTCTCCTAATTACTCTTCTATATTGTCATCCTGTCATGTTGTATACCTACAGCACAGTTATAATTTTTTTGTGATTCCAGCTGCAAACATTGGAAATCAGTGTCTCCCATGTAGAATGTTAAGGAGTTAATTGCATTTTAGCTGAGCTTCAGTATCTCATAAGGGGCAGACTTATTATACCCAAGTTGATCCATTGATCGACTTGGGTACAACCAGCTTGTCAGATTTCTTACACATGATAACTGCTGGCTGCTATAGCCGCTAGCAATAATCATTGTGTTCTGTCGACCCGGAAAGCTCACATAGCGCTAAGGAAGGGGGGAATCAAGAAATTTTCTATCTTTCCTCCCATGATGGAAGGAAAGAAAATTGAATCATCTATGGCTTGCCTAAGCTTCCTCTCTATAAATGCTAATGAGGTTGCCATGATAGCTAAGTTTAGGAAAGTCAGATGGGATTGTGAGAGGAAAAAGAACACACAGTCTATGTGCTTTGGGAAGAGAAAACAGAGCTGGATGATGAGAGAAAGACAACCATCCATTGTCATGTGCTCTGCCCAAGATTGAAGACTCAATTTTTGCCCTTTAGATAAAGCATACATTAGCCATTATTATGTTCTACTAAATGAAGTTTAGTAATAAATGAGTGGGTAGATGAATTATTACTTTTGTTATCTGGGTGTACAGATATTTGGATTGACTGTATGTCTGTTTGAATAACTAGTATTAAGGTTTTCTCTTTATTACCATATTTAGAACTTTTTGTGCACTTTTTATATCTTTAAATCGGTAACAATATTCCTTGCAGCTTCTTTGTGTAAATGATTATGCTTCCTTTTCCAATTGCCTACCACAGTATGTCTTTAAAATGGTGAAAGTGGTGAATACTTATTTCTGCAGTAAGGTTTATAAACAGCACAGCAGAAATAAGCAATGGACAGTCTGAATGAAGTCATCCTCCTTAAGCTAGGTTCATAAACATTGTGTATAGAGCCAATTCAAGCAGCTTTAAACCTTGGGATCCCTGCAATTTCAATCACAGTGATACCAGTTTTAAACACTGTAGCAAAGCTGGACAGAGAGGAAAGACTGATTCTTTAGTTGCTGATTACTGTAGATGGGATCATGGGAGCAGTAAATACAAGTAATTTTTTTAACCCTTTCACCCCCCCTTCTCTTTTATACATCTGATTTTCATACTGTATCTTCAGCAATATGTATTTTAACCCTTCACCTCCCTTATCCTGCACATCATCACCATTCTCTCACTGTATTTGACTTAAACATTAACCCCTTAATTACCTCCCTCCTATGTTATATGACCTGTATGCACTGTATCTAGTGCACCATTACCAAGCTCCATGTTTTATTCATTTCAACTAGGGTTGTCCCGATACCACTTTTTTAAGACCGAGTACAAGTACCGATACTTTATTTCAAGTACTCGCTGATACGGATTACGATACTTTTTTTAATGTCATGTGACAGTGACACTAATATGCAGCACTGATGACACATGGACTGGGTCAGTAGTTTTTATTTTTATTTTATTTGTGTTTTACAATTTTATTTTTTACAATTGATTTTTTTATTATTTTTAAAATGAATTCTTTTTTTTTACACTGGTTTCTTTTTTTTTGGAGGGGGGAGGGGAGTGGACGGTGTCAGTGTGTTTTTTATTTTATTTTTTATTATTTTTACAATTTAACCTTTTAGATATTTATTTTTTACAATTCTTTTATTTCTGTATTTTCTTATCAGCCCTGTTGGCCCCCAACATCTTCCCTTTGAGACAGGGAAAGGAACTGAGAACACAGATTCCCCAGTCCCCAGTCCATTTCTCTGTAGCTTCACCAGCACTGAAGATGATTGGACAGGAGACAGAGGCTTCTGTTCTTTCATAAACGGAAGCATCATAAACACAGTTTACAATGCTCAGTGACAGATATGAATGGACAGAGTCAGTGATCACTGACTCTGTTCGTTCAGAAAAGGAAGGAGCCGGTAAATTACATATTTGCTGACTCCTTCCTCTGCTCTCCATCCTGAATGATCGAGGACAGAGGACCAGAAGAGCAGGGGGGGACCGAGGAGCACGGAGGAGAGCAGAGGGGATCAGAGGGGGACCAGAGGAGCACGGAGAGGGACAGGAGAATGGAGGGGGATTGGAGGAGAACAGAGGGGGACTGGAGGAGGATACAGGGGACAGTCAGTGGGCGATCTGTGTGGCAGGGGAATTACAATCGCCAATCTCCCTGTATACATTTCATTAAAGCGGCTGAAAGTCACGGGAGGAGAATCAGCTGTTAGTTGCTTTAATTAAATGTATACAGGAAGATCGGTGATTATAACTCCCCCCCCCCCCCCCCCACAGCGCTGCACTGATCACCCTTGACTGTCCATTTTGCCCGAGTACAAGTACTAGTATTGGTATCGGGACAACCCTAATTTCAATGGCAGCATTTTTCTTCAATTCTAAAAACTTGTGGCAAAAATGATATCACCTTGAGGTGTGTGCTTTTTCGAAAAGTTCATTTTTGGGGTATTCACAAGGTCTTGACATTTTTATTTTAACAGTAAAGTAAGTAGAAACATTTTTTTTTTAAATTTGTATTTTTGGATATAGTAGAAAATGAAAAGCCAGTGATTAATAAAAAAAAACAACACACACTTTATACATCCAAAAAATTATAAAATATACTTTTGGGAACAGTGTTTCAGGGCAGAGTATTTGTCAGTCATGGTATCACAGCACTGGAAGCAAAAAAAGGCCTTATAATGTAGGCATAATACAGACTGGTACTCAAACGGTTAAAGACTGCTTTACAGCCCAAGGAAAACATTTCACAGTGCATAACACATGTGCATTTCTGGTTGAGGCTATAAGTAACTGTGCTGATGCTCAATACACAGACCTATTCCGCTGTTGTCCAAAAGCAAAAAGAAAAATATTGCGCTATCTCAAACTAAACAGAAAAAAATTATTAATAGTGAATGAAAGCCGCTAACACAACAACACTCACAAATTGCTCAAGCAAACGTAAAAACTAATAAAGTGTAGCGCTAAACAGTATAAAAGACAAAAATTACAATGCTGTGAATATATATAATTGTGAGTCCATATAGGCATATATATAGAATTGGTTAAAGGTTAGTGAAACTAGAAAAGTTCATGTGTATATATATAACATCCTTCACCCCTTTGGGGCACCAGACACTGTGGTTAACACTCCCGATAAAACGTGGTACACCCGACATGCACTGTGCACTTCCACCAGGTATGTAAAAAGTACTCTTATCAGAGATAAGAGGGATTGGCGCATAAAGGCTGATCTTATGGGGACCATCCAATAGACCTCACTGTATCATTCTCCATGATTCTAAATCCAACGCTTGTCAAGAACTCAAGGGTCCACAGCCAGATACCAGAGGACAATATTCACCAGGTAACAACGTGCCTCAATAAAAAAGGGTCTACATAGCGTAATACTGTTACCAGTAATAAATTTATTAAAAAGTATCCCACTTACATGATAAAAGCATCAATCAAATGGTATAGAATTCCAATAGACAGTCTTAGAGCGTAGTACTAGATAGGCAGGTCTACCTCACCCTATTCCGCTGTTGTCATCAACAGGAAGCTGGGCCAGAGCAATGACATAAAGCTGCACTGGAGCAGATATATTTAGACAGGGAGTGGATGAAAGATGCTGCAAGAGATCAGCAGCACTGAAATGCAAAACATAATGAAACTAAAAATCTAAAAAATGTGACTTCAGTGGTACTCCATAAAAACATTGTAGGTTTCTATGGTCTCCATATATAAAATCATGGCATAATAATAATAATGGTAATAATGGCATGCAATGCCAAGCTGCGGTTTCCAAAGCAAGCAAAATCCTTTCCTGTATTAAGAGAGGTATGGACTCCAGAGATAAAGGGATTTTATTAAAACTTACCGTAAAATCCTTTTCTCCGAGTTCACTGACAGACGCAGCTCTTCATGACTTTGTTGGTTTTATGTTCGTCCCACTAGGAGTTAACTAGGCAGGGAAAAGTATCAGCTGGCCCCTCCCCTAAGGGTCTCTGAAAGAGTATGGCTAAAGCCGAGATCTGGCCCTTGACAGTACTCAAGGCCAAATTCTTATTCAGGCCCTGCTGTAAAAAGGTCAGGACCCTGGACACGACACAAGAGCGGGGATTATAGCCCACCGCCTCGCACCAAGCAATGTAAGCCTTCCAGGTGCGGTGATAGATCTTACGAGAAGTGCACTTGCGAGCTTTTAACAGGGTAGGGATTACAGAGTCGGCGACTCCCCTATACCTCAGCACCTGGGACTCAATAGCCAAGCCGTCAAAGCCAGCGAGGGTAAAGCAGGGTGCAATATGGGTCCTTGAGACAGAAGATCGTCTGGGAGCCGCCAGGGGGTGTCTGCCACCATTTGCACCACGTCGGCGTACCAGGTGCGCCGGGGCCAATCTGGGGCCACCAGAATTGTTGGTATCCCCTCCAGCATTATTCTGCATACCAATCTCGGGAGCAGTTGTATCGGAGGGAAGGCGTACAGGAGACGATAATGGCTCCAGGGGGCCACTAGAGCATCCGTGGCCACTGCCAACGGGTCCCTCGTTCTGGACACAAATGTTCTCACTTTGTGATTGAACCGGGACGCCATGAGATCCACATCCGGCGTCCCCCATCTGTGGCAAATCTGATTGAACACCTCCGGGTGGAGGGACCACTCCCCCTGGTCCAGCTTCTGGCGACTGAGAAAGTCCGCCTGCCAGTTCTCCACACCTGGAATGTAAACTGCTGAGATTGCCGGAACGTGAAGTTCCGCCCAACGCAGTGTCAGAGCTGCCTCTGCTGCCGCCGCTGGGCTCCTTGTGCCGCCCTGATGATTCACATACGCCATCGCTGTGGCATTGTCCGATTGAATTCGGATCGGACGGCCCTGCAATCTCATTGTCCAATGAAAAAGACACAGTCTGATTGCTCTCAGCTCCAGCACGTTGATGGGCAGGCGAGCCTCCTGGGCTGACCAATGGCCCTGGGCTGATAGCTGCCCCAGGACTCCACCCCAGCCCATCAGGCTGGCGTCTGTGGTGATTATCATCCACTGAGGAGGCAGGAACGACTTCCCCTGAGTTAGGGCCGAGTCCCGAAGCCACCAGATCAGAGACGCCCTGGTCTGGGGGCTCAGCTTGATAGGAAGGTCCAACGACCGATGGGACTTGTCCCACTGAGTCAGGATTGCTCGTTGGAGAAAACGAGTGTGACTCTGGGCAAAAGCTATCGCCTCAAACGACGAGACCATGAGCCCCAGCACCCTCATACAGAACCGCAATGAAGACCGACGGTGCGACAGAAGGGTGCGCACAGCCGACTGTAAACACTGCAGTTTTGTCGGAGGGAGGAACACCTTCGCCTGTTCTGTGTCCAGAATGAGACCCAGATACTCCAGACGGTGGGAAGGAAACACTGACGATTTCTTCAGGTTTAGTAACCAGCCAAAGTCCAGCAGGGATGCCATCATGATGCTCACATTCTCCTCCAGATCCAAGGCAGAGTCCGCTCGCAGGAGCAGATCTTCCAGGTATGCCACTATGGCAATGCCTCTCTGACGCAGCAACGCCAACACCGGGGCTAGCAACTTTGTGAAGACCCGGGGTGCGGAGGTCAGGCCGAAGGGGAGAGCCACAAATTATAAATGGCGATCCCCTACCGCGAACCGCAGGAAACGCTGATGTCGTGGATGGATGGGTACATGGAGGTACGCATCCCTTATGTCCAACGATGCCAAAAATTCCCCCTGGTGAAGGGCGGCCACAACCGACCGAACAGACTCCATCCGGAACTTGCGCGTCCTGACGTACCTGTTCAGGGCCTTCAGGTCCAGGATGGGCCGAAATCCCTCCCCTTTTTTGGGTACCACAAAAAGATTTGAGTAAAAACCTCGAAATCTCTCTCCTGGGGGAACTGGTACAACCACCCCTTGGTCTGAGAGGGTCTGTACCGCCTCGGAGAGGGCCTTCCTGCGATCCTGCGGGAGGCTTAAGTTTGAAGGGAAGAACCTGTCTGGGGGTAGAGAGACAAACTCTATCCTGTACCCGGTGGACACCACCTCCCGGACCCAGCGGTCTGAAACGTGGGCCAGCCACCGTTCAGCGAACCCCAGAAGACGTCCCCCCACCCGACACTCGGACGGGGCAACCCATCAGGCTGAGGAAGACTTGTCTTCCGTCTTTTCAGTTTTGCGCTGCCACTGCTGTCTTCCGGCCCCTGCAGTGACCTTACCGGAACGGGCCCCTTTACTTGCCGCGCCCGGGGCGCGAAAAAGCTTCTTCTGACCCGAAGGAGAAGGCTCCTGTCTACGGCGAAACTCACGCCTGCGGGGCTCCAGAAGGAAGGTACTCTTACCCCCCGCAAAATCCTTGATGATTTCATCAAGACGCGAGCCAAATAAACGCCCACCCTGAAAAGGGAGGTCAGCCAAACCTCTTTTGGAAGCGTGGTCACCCGACCAGGAACACAGCCAAAGAATTTGTCGAAGTCTGATGGCCGAGATTGATATTCTGGACAACAAGGGCAGAATATCCATGGCAGCATCACACAGGTATTTAATCCCTTGGAGTAAAAACTCAGCCTTCTGCGGCACCTCCATCAGGCGACCACCTTCTGGGTTCTTCATGAGTTCTTCCATGCATTCAGATAGATGCTGTGCTGCCATGGCCGAAGCTAGAGCCGGTCGCACAGCAGAGCCCGCGCTCAAGAACAGGGACTTCAAAAGTGCCTCCGTCTTCCTATCAGCGGGATCCTTGAAGGAAGGGGTTCCTTCCATAGGAATGGTAGTCGCCTTAGTAAGGCGTGCAATTGGTGGATCCACCACAGGTGATTCCCATTTCTTTAGGAAGCTCTCCTCAAAGGGATAGCGAACAGCAAAACGTGTTGTCAGTGAGGAGGAACGCGATGGGCGCTGCCATTCACGATATAGGAAATAGTCAAAAAATTAATTGTAAGGATAAGTCTTGGGGGCCCTGGGGGGCCTAGAAGATCCGCACACATACGCAGCAGATCGTGATTCACCATCGTGATCCAGCTGCAACTTAGTGCGAATGCCAGCGATAATTGCGGCAACTAGTGCTTTTTCTTGGTCAGCTGCTGGCCCCTGGTCCCCTTCAGTTAGAACACTGTCACCACCCGTCTCCTCATCAGACAGGTCCGCAGGGGTCCCTGAGACCCCTGAGGCCACATCCGGCTCAGAATCCTCCCCTGAGGATAAATGAGGGGGAGGGGGACGCTTCCTGGGGACCCGCGGAGCGGCATCCCCACGGGGAAAAAACTCATTAAAAACCGCCCGCAGCTGGTCCAGAAAGGCCCCTTGATCTGATTGCGTCGCTGCTGATGCCACCTCAGCAGGTTCAGCAGGGAGATCTGCCATAGCTTTTTCCCAGAGAAATTACACAGGAATGGAAGGGGCGCCCCCACACAGCCACACACCCACAGGCCTTATCAGAGGACAGCACCCCACCACCACCAGCACCCGGAGGGAGCCCAGCTATACTTGCTGTTCTTCTGCCTTGTAGTGCAGATCGTTAGGAAGAGCTGCCCGTATCACCGCCGTTCCTGAGAGGAGGGAGAAGCTGCAGCCACGTGTAGATTTGCAGAGCATGCAGTCAAAATGGCCGCCGTGAAACACTAGAGGCCGAACACACCTTTCAGGAAACGTGCAGTACCGAAAATGGCCACTCCGAGCGCTAGAGGGAAAGCCCCATAGACTTAAAATGCCCGCGGCTACGGCAAAATGGTGGCGGTCCGCCGCAAAATGGTGGCCGGTCGCCGCATGGCGATCCGGATGAGAAGGCCGAAACGATCGCGGTGGTGCTGGGGGGGGGCGGGGTGAGGCAGGGGGCAAGATGGAGAGCTGTAGAGTCCCACCAGTGGCTACCCCGGGACACTGTCATGAAATTTACAGAGTTGTGTGCCGGTCGTCGGGCCCTCTTCATGCCCCTAAAAAGGGGGGGAAGGCAGGGCGCTCACTTACCCTTCCGACACCGCGGTAGCCACCCAAACGCAGACTTTCCGCCCTTGATGGCGGTATGCTGCAGGCCCAAAGTCGCCCTGCCGAATCGCATCGGTAAAGGGGACCAACAGGGGAATTTCGCCCCAGGCCGCCCGCACGGAACGGGCAAGATGCGGCGGGTCCCCCACAGCGGGACTGGCTTCGCATCATGTTGGCCAGGTCGGCGAAAGTACAGAGCTCCAGGACTCTCTATTCCCCGACCAGCTTCTTGATAGTAGTTCATCTTGATTGTAGTAAAAAATAAAAGTAAAAAGTGGTCACAATAGGACCGCAGTTCCCTTAGAAGGGAAGCCAGGTCAACTCCTTGCGAACTAGGCATTGAAACTGAAGAGCTATACTGTGAGGGGGTTTGATGTAGGAAGAGAGGACGGCCCCCAGGGGAGGGGCCAGCTGATTCTTTTCCCTGCCTAGTTAACTCCTAGTGGGACGAACATAAAACCCACAAAGTCATGAAGAGCTGCGTCTGTCAGTGAATGTAAGGAGAAAGAGACATTATATTGTCCCTCTACAAATCATTAGTAAGACCTCATCTGGAGTATGCAGTTCAGTTTTGGGCACCAGTTCTCAAAAAGGATATCAGGGAACTGGAGAAAGTGCAGAAAAGGGCAAACAAACTAATAAGAGGCATGGATGAGCTCAGCTATGAGGAAAGTTTAGAGGATCTGAATTTATTCTCTCTCGAGAAGAGGAGATTAAGAGGGGATATGATCAACATGTACATATATATAAGTGGTCCATATAGTGAACTTGGTGTTGAGTTATTTACTTTAAGGTCATCACAAAGGACAAGGGGGCACTCTTTATGTCTAGAGGAAAATAGATTTCATCTACAAATACGGAAAGGTTTCTTCACAGTAAGAGCTGTGAAAATGTGGAATAGACTCTCCCCAGAGGTGATTTTGGCCAGCACGGTTGATTGCTTTAAAAAAGGCCTGGATTCTTTCCTTAATGTAAATAATATATCTGGGTACTAACATTGTTAGGTAAAGTTGATCCAGGGTGTATCCGATTGCCTCTTGGGGGATCAGGAAGGAATTTTTTCCCCCGTTATAGCAAATTGGATCATGCTTTGCTGGGGTTTTTTGCCTTCCTCTGGATCAACTGTGGGTGAAGGATTGTATATGGGATTGTTTGGTTATATCATTTTTTTTTTTGGTTGAACTAGATGGACTTGTGTCTTTTTTCAACCTGACTAACTATGTAATTATGTAACTATGTAAATCATGCACACTCAAGGTATAACAATGTTGACATTTTGCAACAAAATCCTTAAAACATCTTTTAAAAGTTGACATCAGCTCATGTCTTATGTACACGCAACCTCAATGTTGTTAACACCTCACAGCCTTTACCAACTATTCTATCTTCAGTCAATTTCTACTGATTTTCAATAATGGAATAATTCTTATGTCTATGTATGCTGAATCCTCCAATATCACAAATAACATGATCTCAGGGTGAAGGCTCTCTCTATGCATTTATTGGATCAAAGTCAATTTTATCAAGAGCTATGGAGGTATATCTGCCAATGACATACCATATAATACCATATAATTTACCAATAATAAATGATTAGATAACCAATAGACATATTACTATCGTAATGCCATAATCATCTATAGTTAAATTACTTACATATACATTATATGAAAGTATTTACATTCCTGAATTAAATCTATAAATGATCTGCTATGAGGCATGCTAGAAGAGGCAGGGAGGCTGCAGGGGATCAAATATGGAGCACCTGGATTGTGCTAAGTCAGCATGTGGCCATACTGTCTGGATGAATTGAGATCTAAAGGAGGAATGTCAATGCATAAAGAAGCATTTGAAACTGAACAAACTTGGTCACATCCACATTAAAATCAAATATCACTGAAAAGATTACAGGTTTCCATTAGGCAGTAATGTAGGTACCTCCGTAGAAAATGCACAGGGCAATAAGATTATAAACAAATTTAAAAGAAAAATACACTACACACTCAAACCTGGCAGAAGTGAGAGGAGATAAATTAAAGTACTTGTGGTATATTGACTAAAAACATATTTATTAATAGCAAAATATAATAATTCAACAAACAGAAATGAATCAAGATCACCAATCACCATGAATAAAAGCAAAATAACTGTGTCTTTTAAAATAAACACAGTATGAAAAATTTCTGATTGACATATGTATGTAGCTATGATATCTCTGGCACTATGGAAATATGGAACATTCTGACAGGTGTTTTTCACTGTAGGTAACATATGCTCAGACATGTTTATCATAATAATTTTGGTTGATTTACCTTGGTTGTGCCAGGTTTACTAGGAACAATTCAAGAGTTTATGGAAGGATTGCCAGAAGAAGCAGTAGCCAAATACAGATCTCCTCAGCAGTGGCTATCAATAAGGAGTCAAAGCAACCAAGTCAGAACCAGAGACCAAAGATAAAACATCAATAATTTAAAACAAGTTGGGTTGGTAACTTAGAAAATCTCTGCTTGTGATACAGAGTCTTAAAAGGCTTAGAAGCCCTCATCACTGAACCTTTACTTAACTACTCCGAGGCCTATTCATCAAAAGCAGTGCCCAAAGCTTTTATCTGCTTGTGTAAAGTCAACCATGTTCTGAATGCTCACTGACTTGCTTCTGCCACTTGTAGACACAGAATTATCCCAAGAAGGCTTCCACTATTAGGTAATGCGATCAGTCAGAGCCATAGAGGGAGGGAATAGTGGAAGACTTCCTCTGCCATCTTCTGTGTTTACCAGTGGCAGTATCAATGGCTTACCAGGTGTAATAGAGGAAACAGTGGATCTGCACATGCTCCACCTCTCATCCCATTGATTTCACCTACTGGACTGATGGATTGGCAACATTTACCATTATACTGTCAGGCAGGGAGTGGGAAAAGTACAACATCATGTGGCAACATCCAAGTGCATAATACAGCATTGTTGGGGTCAAGCTGGAACAAGTCCAGGAGTCAGGACTGATTAAACCCTGCCACTGAGCAATCTCTCTCTCTACTGCAAATAAATCTGTGCTATAAATCTTCTGCTTTTTAAAGTGACCTTTTGTTGCTCCTAGGCTATTGCAGATATTCTACACCGTGGGTATGCTGAATACATGCTTTCCCCACCTCATGCTTGTTAGTCCTGACATTCTATGACCTGTAATGACTGGTGAGATGGTAGATGAACCCCAGCAAGCAGATGGAAAAACAGATATTCACACATCCAGATGTATGGAATAGCTGTAACAGCCAGGATGCCAGTCAGCAAAACAATGATGTTTCAAGAAATGGGCCTCTGGAAACATAAGCATTGTTGTTCTTCTTTTAAAGTCCAAGCTTTTACAAGGCCACTTTAAACATTTAAAATCAAAGGCTGATTTTCATCCGTTGATGAAATCAGGAATAAAGCATCTTCTTCCCCTCCAGTGCCAAGCAGAGCACCATGTGTGTGTCTCTCTCTCTCTCTCTCTCCTCTTTTTTTCACCCCCATCCTTCCCTACACCTTCATCCCTCCCTGCCTCCCTTAGTCTGTTTCCTGGCTGCTACTTTCTATACACAATGCTGTAGGTTACATAATCCTGACTGCTGTAATGTATACACTTTGTCATATGTTACATACCGCTTACAAAAGTGTCCCTTTTTAAGGATGTGAAAACATGTGAATTCTCGATGTACTGTATATCCTCTACATGTTTTGGGGCAATAGCCGCTTCTTCAGGAGGTGTTATATTAGGTGCCATCTAAAAATTATATTATAATAGTGTGGATAAAAAATTGTAATGACCAGGGAATAATCACTGAGTTGCTTAGCCAAGAGGAACCAGCACTAGAATGGCATTCAAAACAGGGACGCCACAAAGACTCCCCCTGCGGTGGACACGGGGGGCAGAAAATGTAAGCATATCAGCATGTCCAACAGAATGTGCTATGCGAATACCTTTACATTTCCTTGCTTGGGGTTTGTGATCATTGGGAAGGAAGGGAAAACAATGAGGAGGAATGAGGAGAAGATATCACAATAACAAGTTAAGTGCTGTGTGACACTTTAATTTTATGCCACATCCTCAATTGTAGATACAAGACATATGGAAAACAAACCCCATTGGGACTTTAAAGACAGAATATGAAGTAATAGCTGTATATAACAAAATAAAAATATACAAATCTTTATTGATGTCCAATAAAAGAGTGCTCCAAAAGGTCACAATATTAACACAATAAAAACAAATATACTGTCAGTGTACATATGGAAATACAGACTACCCTGAAACTCTTAGGCCTGGAGCACCAGGGTGGCCCTTGTAGTGTATGACCAAGCCGTAGCAGGTGTTTGCAGGAGAAATCCCAACGCATTTCAGAATGACTAAAGATTCTCTCTTCAGGGGGTAAAAAAGAGCAGGGTGCAGTAGTCTAGAAATATAGTAGCATAGATGTAAATACATATACTTTTTCAGATAAAATATAAGTAACATATTTTACAAGTGCAAAGAATACAGGCCAGCATAAATTGCATACTTACAATGTACAATAACAATTTACAAATTTGGCAAATCTCCTTCGGGTGTGCCCCACCACCTCACAATAGCCAGGGAAAGAGGGGGGGTGGGACTAGGGAGCTGGTAAGGGACAGAGGAAAGATGTGTCACACTGCCACAGCACCGGCACCAATGAGGGCTACCGTGATAGGACCAGCCGGTCCAGCCTCTTGACCAACAGAATCTAAAAATAAATAAATATATGTACACATGAGCTGGGGCAAGCGGGGAAAAAAGAAAAACAATATAAAAAGAAAAAAGAGTCAGGATGACCAACACAAACACAACACAAAAGTGCCCATAATATGGTAGATATGCTGTTGGGAGGTCCGCACTTACTTGGTAAGGTGAAAGTAACAGCATGGTGTCTGTTGCTGATGGGAGGATTTACCATCATGAAGTTGCTGGCAATTACACCTGGGAAGGCGGGAAGGGAGCATGTGTGTGCCGGGTGGTGACCAGTCCTTGGCAGCGACACCTAGTGGCTAGATTGCAGAGTGTGGGGAGGCACATCTAAAGGGGAGAGAAAGGAGGAGGAGAGGAGAGAAAGGAGGAGGAGAGGTGGAGGGGAGGGGGGGAAGAAAAGGGAGAGGAAGACTGGTAGAAGGGGAAGGGAGAGGGGAAAAAAGGGAGACACAAGGGGAAAAGGGCATTCACCATAGCAGAGGCTGATTTATATGTGTGTATAATAAACTCACCTGGATCTACATACTCAAAGAAAGCCTCCTGGGGAGCAGAGTGGTTATATCAAGATCACCTTAGACCCCTCCAAGGTAGGATAGTCTCCAGGACCCTTTTTGAAGTGGCACCTAGCAGATTAAAGCAGTGTTCCACCCAAAAGTGGAACTTCCGTTTTAAGTAACGGTGACCCGCTGACACAATTGCATGTCATTTTTTGGGGGGGAGCGGGTACCCTGTTTTCAGTGGTACCCAGCTCCCACTTCCTCTCCTGGCACACGGTGATGGAAGGAAGTTCACCTCTCCTCCCTCCCTCACTGCAATCTTCTGGGACACGTCATGGGTCTCAGAAGATTGCCCGGCCATTCACAGCGGGCAGCGCGGCTCGAACATGTGCAGCGCGTGCCCGGCTTTGAACCCAGAGCTAGGTGCCCACACTTGTGGACAGGAGGGGGAGAGGAGTGAAGCATTGGGCGGCCGCATCCCTGGACCGTGAGACAGGTGAGTGTCTGATTATTAAAAGTCAGCAGCTAAACTTTTTTAAATGAGTGGAACTCCGCTTTAAGTAGTCTGAAGTCTATGCATTTATAGTGAGATGTCTGAATGTGTCGCAACTCTAAAATAGATAAACAGCAGAGTTGAGCGGGTTCGTACCGAACTTTGAGATGTTCGGGACCCGAACCCGAACTTTTTTTCCGCTTGTTGAATAGCTGCAGGGCAGCCAATCAACAAGTGTTTCACTGGTTTGCCCTTAGAAGCCATCGCAGCCATGCCTACTAATGGCATGGCTGTGATTGGCCAGTGCATCATGTGACCCAGCCTCTGTATGAGCTGGAGTCACGTAGTGCTGCATGTCATATGCTCTCAGGATAGTGTAGGGAGAGGATGCTGCTGGTGCCGTGAGGGACAGATTGCAGATCTAATAGCATCTCATCCTGCATTACAGAACAATCTGGCTGGACTAGTTAGAGTCTACTGCTTAGAGGGACAGATTATTGTTCTAAAATCATCTCCTAGTTCTATAGGGTCAAGTTCCTACTGCTGCTGTAAGGGGCAAATTATTGTTCTAAAATCATCTCCTAGTTCTATAGGGAGAGGTTCCTGCTGGTGCTGTAAGAGACAGATTATTGTTCTAAAATCATATCAAACTGCTATAGGGAGAGGTTCCTGCTGTTGCTGTAAGGGACAGATTATTGTTATTTCCCTTTCCCAGTTTCTTTGTAGGGCACTTGTCCTACTCTTACCCCCACTTTTCTTCCTTTTGCAGCCCTCTAGCACTTTCCAGGACTTTTTTACAGCCATTTTTGTGCTCAAAAGTTTGGGTCCCTATTGATTTCAATGGGGTTCGGGGTCCGGGGTCAAGTTTGGACCGAACCCAAACTTTTCCGCGAAAACCCGAACATCCAGGTGTCCGCTCAACTCTAATAAACAGTAACCTGTTAAAAAAACAGGGGCTGAAACATATGCTCCATGGAATAACCGTGAGGGGGTCCCAAAAGGTCACCAAGGGCCATAGGTCCCAGCACAATAATCAGCAATATGTAAAGAGGAAGTTCTCTCCCCTGAATCTCAGTGAAGACTGGTGAAAATGGTGATATTCTCATATAAAGAAAAAAGTGTGCAAATTTTCATCACCACGTGAGCACCCTGTAAGCAATATGCGCTTATCGGAAGCAGGTGACCCTTTATTACAGAGGGTCTAACTCACATGTGAATGAGCCCCTCTCGTGACCTCCGTCCTCCAGATAATAGACTCACCAATGCGTCCACGGATAGGATAACCGGATACAGTTGGTATATGAGGAAACACAGAAGGTCGCCAATAGTGCAATTACCAAAAGACGTGTTTCGCTGAACTTTGTTTTATCTATTATCACCTGTTGGATTGATGTACGAATCTTTTGGATATCTGTGCAATAAACACGTCTTTTGGTAAATGCACTATTATAGGTTCTCTTGCAAGAGCTCAAAAGAGCGCCTACCAGAGTCCCAGGGACAATAACAAGCTCCCCCAGGTTGCAGAGGCCACATGGCGAAACCTCCATGTGGCTGCTTTTATGCCCTCGGCAAGCGACGGCATGCAATGTCATCAGGTCCAAGCCCCCGCACTGCGCATGCATGGCAAATCCATGCATGTGCATGGCCACCAAAGTATCCCCTAAGATCCAAAGTATCCCTTATGCACAATACTTGGGTTTGCGACTGAATTGTACGGAAGATAGTGATTTTTACCTATAGGCCAATGCCCTCCTTGCGAGAGGCTATTCACAAACTAATTTGAAAAAAGCCTTTAATAAGGTTCTAGGAACAGCAAAAACAAGAGAAGGGTGTACCGACCTAGTGCAATACCATTTAAAAAGTTTAATAAGAATATATGAATAAAAATATATACTCACAAACAAAGCATTGTAAAAGGCACAACAATGATAAAAGGCAAAAACAGCGCCCCCAGGACTATTTCGACACTCCACTACAGCAGGGAGGTTAGGCTGTGTCCATGTGGCTAGGCTGACACATTTCCACAACAAACCCTCTTCCTCAGAGCCTAAGATGCACAAGAACATCTTTATTATATGATCACCCCAAACCAAATGACCAGACATGGTCAAAGTTGTCACCAAATTTTCTACTCAACACAATCAACTACGTACAATTTTGTCAGATCATTGGCTCTTATTGACAGACCATCGTATTCTCAAAAAAATATGTTAGATGACCGGTGATGTGGGCGGGCAGTGAGAGATGATCTCATTTCTCTCTTGCTCGCCTCATCTCTAACAGTGCAGAAGCTACGCCGTGAGGGCAGAATGGCGGTGATGAGGGCGGGCAGTGAGAGATGCCATCTCTCAGACGTCAGACAGTGCATCCTTCATGGCCCAGCTGCAAACAGGCCATGTCCTGGCACCGAAGGATTGGAGACCCCTGTCTTATAGGATTTTCAATGGATTCATAACTTTAATAATGCACTACAAATTAACAGCTAAATACACTGTTTTTCACATACATTCTTTTAATAGCATTTTCATGTACAATATATGAGTATAGTCTTTTTATTTATTAAACCAGTCTAGCAGTTTACACTATAATGATCCTGTGATCTTTTCTTCCTGGTGCTGAGTTATTTTCCTTGATGGTGAACTCCGCAGTTCCCATCCATCCACCTGCATGCTGGATCCCTTCTGAGTGGTGTGACCTAACCTTTGGCTGAGATAACCCCACTTGCTTTCTAGACCTCCTATAATCTGGGTTCTGAAATTCTGGCAACAAGCTGAGTTTACTTATGAGTGGTGGTGGTATTTACTGGGAGCACACATATCAAGTTTATGGTTAGATTCTTTTATTGGTGATTTATATTCTATATATGGACTCAGAGTAGATTTGATTTAATGGACACAGTGGACTTATATGCTCTATTATGATTCAAGATTTGTGCACTTTATTATTGAGCGCAACATGGATTTTGTTAGACATTTGTTTTTGGGTGTGTTTTTGAGTGCAGCTGTGTTGGATATTATTTTGTAAAATGTTAAATGGCAGACATATTTAGATACCAAAGTTAGTCACAGTGAAGAAAATAACCAGAAATACCAAGATCCTCCCCAAACGGTTTATGAATAATTTTGCATTGTTATTTAAGTCAGCTGTTTTTGTGCCACACACATCTTTGCTAGTCAGGATTCCTTCTTCGGCTGCTTTCTAGTTTACCACTACTGGTTCAGCTTTAATGATTCTTGTATTAGCTTTCTGCTCTTTTGACATGGATCATAATGTAAATGTTGCTGATCAGTGGGGTTTTTGCCTTTTCTTGCTTGACATTCAGTGATATTCTCCTAATATTAATTGCTTTGCACTTTGCATCAGGACCATGTAAAATAGATTTTCCCTTATACAGATAATGGTGTTTTATACAGTTATAATTTCAAATTGACAGGTTCTCTTTAAGAAATCAGATATTGTAATGACAACTATAATATGTCATAGTTGACCTGAATGAATTGAGCAGTTCATATATGAACCTAGGCTGTTCTTTTACTGGTACTGTACATGACACATCTAGGGAAAATCCAAGCCATTATGCCTTTAATGACATGCAAACGTTTATCATAAAATAATTATTTCAGACAGGTGTTATTAAAGTATGTATCTTTCTCTTGTGGTGATAAGGATCACAGTATATAAATCAGTGTTTCCTCATGACCTCTGACTTCCTTTTAATCTTACACAAAAAAAGCTATTATATATTTTTTTTCACTATAGATTATACAATTTTTATTCTGCTCAGATGAAAAAACATGTTGCTAATCCAAAAGAAATTATGAACATTATCATATATCAATTATTAATAAAAATGCTGAGCAGAAGTGGGATTATAAAGTACCACTTGGTTACTGGTGAACAGAATCTAAAACTGGTATGGATAAAAAAGTACATAGACTGAGCCAAATTTGAAAGTTTTTTTCAGTTTATTCCCATAGAACCTGGCAAGTATGCTTTTCTTGATTCTGTGTGGAGCCTGTCAATCAATATGTTTATATCATGAAAATAATACCTTAGAAACAGCTGTCAGAGCAAACCAAGGATTAGTGTACAATAAGAAGAGCAGGGGGGTTGTGCCAGGTACAGATATGGAAATAAGTCCACATTTAATAAAGGCTTCAAAGTTGAAAACTGTGGATATATTTTCTGATATTTTAGAATTCTACAGATGTTGTAAAGCACAGCAGAGCATATAAAACTGTACCTAATGTCCCATATATAATGCATTCTCCTTCCAATTCGTATATACTGAAACATAATTGTGACATGCAGTGAGGCGGAGGATGCAGCTCTATTTTTGTTCAAATTATCCTGATTGTGATTGGATATTTGAAGTCCACACAGGTTCACTTCAACGTTTGCCACTTCTGGCCCAAAGTAACTCCATATGACTACAAGTCTGCTTTTTTTTATTGCACTTCACACATTACTATAGTATGTGCATACAACAATACCTAAACAAAACCAGTAGTATTTGAAGGCTGCCATTTCTGAACTCTCCATTAAAAATGTTGATTGCCTGATTTTCATGCTTATCAAGTGGTTCCAGTACTTTCTGTGTCATTAACCCACAACAAGTATGCAGATCAAGTGTTTTTACTTTGTACTTACTTTAGATACTGCATGCTTCCTCAAGGTCACTGCATTAAAAACAGAGACAACCTAGCAGCAAGCATTATTATAAGGGGGCCAGCAATAGGAGCTCTCAATAAATCTCATAGTATAGGTTTCCTTAGTACCTAAACATATAGACCTAGTATACTTATGGGCATTAACAAACACTTCATAAAACTTGTGTAAGTATGTGTTCTCTAATTGCCTTGCTGTATCGATATGACATGGTCTGCCAGTAATTATGCTGAGAAGGTTCCAGATTCCTGGGTTAGGGGTGGAAATGTTCTAGAAGGGTCTTCTTTTGTAGCTCTCTATTTTGGGAAGAGAATGTTCTTGGGAAGCTCTCCCTCCTTGGAAAAAGTTCCAGGAAGGAGTCCCCTATTGAGATTACTGTTTTTATGCCCCAGGGCTGGGGACTGGGCCTAGAGGGCACTATCCCTCTATTTATGCAGGCTGTGTGCCTGGAGGCCATTTGGGCCTCAGAAGAGATTTTTCAGCTAGAGTTATCACCAGAAGTTACACCCAAACCTTTTGTTTTGTGGCTGATGCACTCATAGTTCTCTGGGAGGCTTCGGGATGATGACACCCTCTCAGAAATGCTATCTAGTTTGCTGTAGAGTGCAGTTTCCACCTCCTTTTGTCCTTCTATCCAACCCAGTTCATATGTGGACCTACTACCTTCAAGGGCAAATAAGTGTAATATATCCTAGGAATGTCTAGGAATGTCATATGCAGAAGTCCCATTTGTTATTTGCAAGACTTCTCTAGGTGGACACGCTAGAGACTTCAGGATGCTAAATTTAACAACTCCCACTCCCACAAGGCTAAGAATCACACAGGTACTACTACAGCTATAACATGTAATGGCTTCAAGAAGTAGGTCATTTCACATGACCCCTTATAAACAACTATTACACTTGTTAATTACTATATAGCTTTGGTAAGCTTTAACAAGCATTTCTAAGTGTTTTAAGCTCTTCTGATGGCAAAGCAAAGTCTGAACCAGCCAAACCAAAGGACTGGAAATACTATAGAAAGCACCAAAGACATGCCTTCATCATCATTCATTCATGTCCAGTGGACATTTTTATCATTGCAAAGTGATACTGGTATTCGAGTAAGCATTCAAGTGTACACATACACTGGTACTGTTTTTAGCTGTGCCAAAGCATGAAAACCACTGTGAAATGGCGCTCATATGTAAACCTTTAAAGCAAAACCATGCCCTTATATGTAATCTATTGTGGAGAGACACCTGAAGTCTAGTGGTTAAATATACTTCAAAAAGGCATTTATATTCAGCATAAGCCAAACAAGTCACTTTGAAAAAAGAGAGGGGGTCCTTCAGGATTTTACATAGCACAAAAAGATAAATGAAACACACAACAATACAGGGTATGTTAAGCAGAAACAGCAATAAAAAAAAAAACCCGAACTGAATCAATGCAAAGCGAAGTAAAGCCTTCTTAAAACAAAAGGTATTTAAGTGTCTTATTCCATCATGTCACAAGTAAAAAAAGATCATTCCTCAAAAGCAGACTGCACATACAGAACTTCTGACGTATAGTGCAAATATTGCCTAATATTATAGATCAATTGATTCTTTCTTTTTTTAACTTTGAATTCTTATTAGTTTTATGAAGTAAGGAAAAACAAAAACATTCCATCAGAAATGTATACAAATAATTTGGTTATCCTTGATAATTTGCATATATTATTGATTAACAAACATGTATGCATAGTATAATGAGAAGGTAAACTGTAAACCAAAGTATAATTATTACAGGGTATCAGGTATTAAACATTAATATGAAACCTTTCTTTGCCTACTCCATTGGGAACTAACTGTAGGCGAGCCTTGAGTTCCATATGTTAGACGTTTAACAGGTTTATGTGGGATGAGTTAATTAACATTCAATCTTATATTTGTTCATAAGTCACAACTTTTCAAATAGTTAGATGCTCTTCGGTACCCATTCTTGCCAGTTATTCTTAAATGTGTCTATTGATGCATTTTTGTATGCTAGTAATAGTTCACATTGACATTGCGTATTTAGTTTGACAGGTTGGGAGAATCTGTAGATTTCTACATACTTGTAATGGTCAGTATGTACTACTATTGTCCTAAAACATGGTGGATAAATGTCTATCCCTAGTAGAGCCATTTCTGGTGTTAATTTTATTAATATACCACCGAGGTCCCCTAGAAAGGAGGATAATGAGTTCCAGAAACGTACTAAGTTTTTGTGGGCCCAGAAGGTATGTTGTAGATTACCTGTTAGTTCATTACACCTCCAGCATATGGAGGATGGCGAGGAGAATATTTTCGCTAGTCTGTAAGGGGTCAGATACCATTTGTTTAGATTTTTTTGTGAGTTGTCCTAATGTTCAATACAGGATCAATTGATTCTATACCACATAAAGCAAATTCACATGTTCTGGCCCCTTGTTTTTAAGAGGGTTTAGATATTATGACAAGCCCCCCTCCAACAGACCGCCACATCCACCAGGCCAGAAATGTTGGGATGAGACCCTTGTCTTCATCAACATGAGGACAGGGTGCCTTGGCAGGTTGGTTCCTCTGGCAAGGTTCGCTCCTCATATTGAGGGCATGTGGCTTGGTATGGAGCCATCTTAAAAATTCAAACCAAACCCACTCTCTAGCATAAGGATCTGTTAAAAATGTTTAAGGGAACCTAACACCCTTGTTCTTTGTGTGCATCCAGGCATGCAACCTGGATGACAAGGAAATGCGGGGGCAGCATGTGCATAGACTCCCCTCCAAAAACATTCTAGGCCACATGCCCTAAAAAAGAAACATTTACCTTTTATTCTAGAGTGTTCTGATATGGATTTTCAAGAGTTACACTATTCAAAAAGGTGTCATTTGGCCCCCCAGAACCCACACAGGACCTTTAACCTAGATGGGGTCTGGAAGGGATTCTTAAGGGGGACCCCATAACTAAAAAAAAAAGCATAGCCCCCCAATCCAGACTCTTAACTAAACATGCAGCCTGGGTGGCCACAAAAAAGAGGATCAGCAAACATGCAGCCCCCTTCCTGAACCATATATGTTCTCAGTATGGGGAGGGTACCTTGCCAGGGCCCACCCTCCCAACAAAGCCCCTTACCCCATAGTGATGGGAAAAAGGGCTTCATCCCTACATTTCTGCCCCAGTGGATGTGGGGGTCTGCAGATGGGGACAAAACAAAAAACAAAAAAAGTAAAACAGTAAATAAAACACACAAATCATTTAAAAATATGTTTTAACCCCCCTCAATCACAATGTCCAGCAATGTACTGTAGATGTTTTGTCAATCACAATGAGTGGCGCCCCACTGATGTCAATTGACTAGGGATGGGCCCGCGGTTCGAGTCAAACTTGTATTGGGCGTTCGTCATATGTAGAACATTATTGGGCATTTGCAGTGACTTTGCCACCTCAGAGAGCCCCATAATGCATTGCAGCACAGGGCTGCTGCCATCTGTGCTGGCTTTGTGTTGATATTTTATTTATAGAGTAGAGTGGGGCCACGGGTAACGTATGGGTGACCCCGCCCCCTTCTGACGTCATGTCATTTTGCTCTAGCTATGTTCTAAACATCGCAGAGGTGCGCCTTTTTACAGGCAGACTAAGAGACCCCCCCCCAGGCACATTATTTAAAGGAATGTTTGATTTTTATTGTTTCACTTTAAGCATTATTAAAATCACTGCTCCTGAAAAAACAATCAATTTAAAAACTTTTTTTTGCATTGATACATGTCCCCTAGGGCAGGACCCAGGTCCCCATAAACTTTTTAGGGCAATAACTTGCATATAAACCTTTGAAATTAGCACTTTTGATTTTTCATGTTCGGGTCCCATAGACTTTAACGGTGTTCGAATGTTCGCCCAAATTTTTTGCCTGTTCGCATGTTCTAGTGCGAACCGAACCAGGGGGGTGCTCGGCCCATCCCTAAAACTGACCTGCACACAATGTTACTCTTCTGTAGCACTCCTATCGCAAATGACAGTTCCCCGGCCAGCTGCTGAATGTAAACAAAGTGACCAGTGATGCGTTGGTCAATGACAACGGAGGAGATAGAGCAGGCATTGAAAAATACTACATCCGGGAAAAGCCCGGGGCCGGATGGGTTCCCCGTCTGGTATTATAAAAAATTCAAAGAAACCCTACTGCCTAAAATGCGTGAATACATGAACGGGATAGGGGACACGTGGGAAATGTGGGAGGAGGCGCTGTGGGCAACAATATCCCTGATCCCTAAGGAGGGAAAAGATAAAACATTATGCACAAGCTATAGGCCAATATCACTATTAAACTCCGATACAAAACTTTTCTCCAAAATTCTAGCCACAAGAATAAAAAGAGTAATAAGGGGAATAATTAATGGAGACCAAGTGGGATTTGTGCCAGGAAGGGAGGGGAAAGATAATGGGATCAGGACACTCCTTTTGATACAAAAATTAAAAAGGGAAGGGACCCCCGGTCTGCTACTGTCGATAGATGCCGAAAAGGCCTTCGACGGGGTAGATTGGGGGTTCCTTTTTAAGACAATAGAAAGTATCGGGGTAGGGGAAAGAATGGTACAATGGATCAAGGCATTGTATCAAAAGCCGAAAGCGAGAGTCAAAGTGAATGGGAAATTGTCCTCGACATTCGAACTGGAAAATGGTACACGCCAGGGGTGCCCACTGTCCCCTCTCCTGTTCATTATATACCTAGAACCATTGCTGGCGGTATTAAGAAATGAGCAGGAGATAAGAGGATTCCATATAGCAGAAGAAGAACATAAGGTTGCGGCATATGCTGACGACATGCTGCTATATATAAACAAACCAAAATCAACACTACCAAAAGTAATGGAAGAAATTAGGAACTATGGAGAGATATCAAACTTTAAAATAAATATGGATAAATTAGAGATCCTAGGCATAAATATTGGGAAAAGAGAAAGGGCGGAATTTCAAAGAGAATACCCCTTCAAATGGGTAAAGAGGGGAATGAAGTACCTGGGGATAACTTTAGAAACGACCCAGGAAAAAATATATCAAACTAACTATATCCCACTCATCAATGAAATCAAAGATGAATTAAATAAACTAAAACACAGACCATTGTCCTGGTTCGGTCGAATCAATATGATAAAAATGATCATACAACCCAAAATCCTATATAAATTTCAATTACTACCAATTGAAATACCACAGGCGTTCTTCCAGGTGATCAAGAAATTGATAGATAAATTTATATGGAAGAACAAAAAACAAAGGATAAAATTCTCGATCCTGAGCAAAGGGAGATACAAGGGTGGATTAGCGGTACCAGACATAAAAAAATACTACACTGCAAATATAATAGCACGGGTGATAGAATGGGCAAATCCAACGGATAAGAAATGGGGAAGAATAGAAAATAGACTGAGTAGGAGTCACCTAGGGAAAGAGATATGGATCCCAAGAAAATTTAGGGAATTGGCCGGAGACACAAGCAAATTAACACACATAGTATTAAAAGAATGGGATAAATTGCTAGCACAACTTAAATGGGAATTCAATTCCCCATACACACCACTGAGTGGAACAAATTATTTTGCACCGGGGAAAGAAGAATGGTCAGGGAAATGGATAAAAACAGACACTATAAAATTAAAAGATATATTAAAGGGTAGGGAACTGGCTTCACTGGAAGAATTAAGAAGTAGGGGGGATTTCCATATAATCGATGCATGGCGATATCAACAACTAAGACAATTTGTAAACTCATTACCACAACCACTAAGAACAGAAAGAGGAAACTTGGAGTTGTGCATGAGGGATTCCGGAAATGATGTGAAGCATCCTACGATGATAAGCTAAGAGTGAAATCAAAAGTGGAGAAAGCAGGAAGCAAACTGATCCGGAAAAAAAAACAAAAAATATGTTTTAACCCCCCTCAATCACAATGTCCAGCAATGTACTGTAGATGTTTTGTCAATCACAATGAGTGGTGCCCCACTGATGTCAATTGACTAGGGAAGGGCCCGCGGTTCGAGTCAAACTTATATTGGGCGTTCGTCATATGTAGAACATTATTGGGCATTTGCAGTGACTTTGCCACCTCAGAGAGCCCCATAATGCATTGCAGCACAGGGCTGCTGCCATCTGTGCTGGCTTTGTGTTGATATTTTATTTATAGAGTAGAGTGGGGCCACGGGTAACGTATGGGTGACCCCCCCCCTTCTGACATCATGTCATTTTGCTCTAGCTATGTTCTAAACATCGCAGAGGTGCGCCCTTTTACAGGCAGACTAAGAGACCCCCCCCCCAGGCACATTATTTAAAGGAATGTTTGATTTTTATTGTTTCACTTTAAGCATTATTAAAATCACTTCTCCAGAAAAAACAATCAATTTAAAAACTTTTTTTTGCATTGATACATGTCCCCTAGGGCAGGACCCAGGTCCCCATAAACTTTTTAGGGCAATAACTTGCATATAAACCTTTGAAATTAGCACTTTTGATTTTTCATGTTCGGGTCCCATAGACTTTAACGGTGTTCGAATGTTCGCCCAAATTTTTTGCCTGTTCGCATGTTCTAGTGCGAACCGAACCAGGGGGGTGCTCGGCCCATCCCTAAAACTGACCTGCACACAATGTTACTCTTCTGTAGCACTCCTATCGCAAATGACAGTACCCCGGCCAGCTGCTGAATGTAAACAAAGTGACCAGTGATGCGTTGGTCAATGACATTACCTGGGTTCCCAATGACTTGTTTCAAATTGTGAATGTGGTTAGAAACTGTCATTTGTAATGGTTAAAATACCACCGCTAAATATGTGGCATCTGGCAGCCAGAGGTTCTAGCAGGCAGAAGACCTGGCCATATCTGCTAATTGAATTCACCCACAAACAGCTTGGGTTTTGGTCAATCCCAATGTCATTCCCAACATTTCTAATTGTCTAAAAAAAAAAGGAAAAAAAGGTTAAATAATTCTGTTCCTTTTTCTTTTGCAGCAGGTTAAGCTATGCAAGTAATAATCAACAGTTAACTATTTGAGCTAACTAAAGGTGAAAGGTAAAATTGTAAGCTAAGCTCTAACCAAAACAATATTATTTTATTTTAAAACATGTGTGGAGGGGTGTGAATCACTGACATAGAAGCATAGAAAAGTGTCAGCAGAAAAAATACCACGTGGTCCATTGAGTCTGTCCCATTTTTTTAAATGTATACTTTTTTTTTTTTTTTTGTTAACTTTTTTACCTGAGTATATATTTATAGATCTATAGATGTGCAGATCTACATGTTTTTATTGCTGCATTTGTCCTTGTTTACCACAAGCTCTGTGACATACTGTGATGGGAAGGAAAATCTCCCTACTGGAGACTCGGCAGCAATTGAAACTTGCCAGATGCCCTTACTCCTCTCCACTTAATTAAAATTGTGTTTTTATTGCTCTCTTTGGCCTATAGGGAAGAGTTTATATGATTTCCTGCCCTAGTAACCACTCCTTCTATTTGACATCAGACCACCCCTTCTATGGGACAGAAATACAGACAGGTCAGAGATTTAAGACTTAAAGTAAATATACACAGGCTAGGGAGATTTTTCACCAAGAATGATCTGTGGATTGACATTTGTTCATTCTTAACCACCTCAAGTCCAAACACCTTCACCCCTTTCCAGTCCAGGCCAATATTCAGCTTTCAGCACTGTCAAAATTCCAGTAACAATTACGCAGGCATGCAACACTGTAACTACATGAAATGTTTTATATAGAACCAAACTTCTTTTAGTTGTATTCAACCATCATTGTTTTTTTGTTTTTTTTTTTGTTTTTTTGCTATATACTGTAAATGAAAAAATACCCAAAAAAAAACATTTTTCCTAGTTTTCATTATAAAATTTTGCAAATGAATAATCTTTCTTCATTAATTTAGGCCAACATGTATTTTGCTATTTTTTTGGGGTAAAAATAACCTGAAACAGTGTATATTATTTAGTCTGTGTGAAAGTTATAGAATCTACAAACTATGATATAAATATTTGAAAAATGATCAGTCCTGATGTACTGACTGTCTATCTCATTTCTTGAGAGCCCAAAATGCCAGGACAGTACAAATACCCCCAAATGACCCTTTTTGGAAAGAGTTTTTTGACGTTGTAATTCTTTATCACTGTTTTTTTGAAAATTAAGAAATTAAATAAATATGTAATAAATAAAATGTCATTTTAACAAGCTATTTGTGACACACAGCATAGGCATACTTGCAATTACACCCCAAAACACATTCTGCTATGCCTACTGAATATGGGGGTACCATTTGTGAGACTTTTTAACAGCCTAGATTCATAGCCTAGATTAAGGGCCAAAATCCATGGAGAACCTTCAGGCATTCTGGGGCATAAATTATACATTACGCATCTAATTTCCTGACCACCTATCACATTTTTGGAGACCTTGGAGCACCAGGACAATGGACAGAGCTGCACCAAATGTTGCACTCTCCAGTTTTAGAAAAACAAACCCAATGACTCTTTTGAAAATGTAATTTTTTTGCCACAAGTTTTTGGAAAATGCAAGAAAGAAAATGAAAATGTATTTTTTACACAGAGTTGTTAATTAATAAGATATCTCTAACAAACAGCATGGGGATACTTAGTAATAGACCCCAAAACACATTCTTTTACTTCTCCTTAGTGTGGCAATACCACATATGTGAGACAACTTGAGGCTCTCTAGGGGCTCAGCTTAGGCAGCCTGATGTCATGGGTTTCCATCGCATTTGCGGCCCTGCTGACCAGTGTTTACAATTGCCTAAATACAGATGATCATAGTGAGCATGCACGGCCTCTGTAATCTACTCCTGATTGAGTAGGAGGTTGGTTGCCTGGCACCCTGGATGCCAGACCTGGCCGGCTTCTACTAACCAATTGGGCACATTTGGCGAATGTGCTCGATCACTGCTACACTACCAATATGTACAGATCTTTCTCATACATGTGTGACTTTGCCAGGCTCCACATACATGTTTTTGCCACCATGATCTATGTTTACTTATACAGACTAAATCTTTACTTTTCTAAGTGGTTTTGGCAGGAGTCTGACGTCATATGATGTCAGTAGGTAGGGGATGTCACTTTTTTCTGTTCTTTGATAGGAGGAGAGCACTTTAAATACTGTTGCACTGATGTACACATTTATCACATGCTTGATGAAGGGGTCCTGTGGGGCTCCAAAACATTGCACTATGTCTTCTGTGATGTGATCATTCTTCAATAAAATTTAAACGTATTTGATGATCCATGGTCTGCTGGAAAATATGTACATTTAAATTGCATTTATGCATACGTATGGGCATACAGGGGCTCTTTCAAATGTTTATTTTTATTTTAATATTTATTTTATTAAAAAAATACATTTTTACACTGCCTCTTATTTTTTTTTTTTTACTGATCAACTTTATTGCTATCACAAAGGATGAACAACATCCCTAGTGACAACATGGGCCATTACAGGTCCTTTTTATGGATCGGCCTGTCTGGCTTTTTCCCTGTCCAATAACAGCCAGGTAAACAAAGAACCAAAACCGGAAGTGACAGAATCCTTGTCTCTTCTGGTTTCTGACATCACACAGTGGTAAGAACAACATCAGTTCCTCTTACTGAGTGGCCAAAGCCAGATGCTACAGGTTGCATCCTTGCCAGGCTCCCTGATCACTGGGGAGAGCCTGGTAAAGGTGGCGGGGGGGTACCACCTTCCGCCACCTGTAAAAGAAATCCAAGTGGTTCTTCAGCCATTGAATAACTTTTACAGACTTTGGAATCGCCAGTATGGGTACACTGATGGATAGGAAGCAGTGAAGGTGTTCTAGGGGCATAAATTACACATCTAATTTCCTGAATAACACATTTTTGGAGGCCCTGGAGATCCAGGACTTGGAAACAGTTGGGAACACTGGCTCTGTTGACACTGGTACTGATATTGTGATGATCAGGATACTGGTATGGCAGTGATCATGGCACTGGTATGGCAATGATCAGGACACTAAAATGGTTTATGGCAGTGATCAGGATGCTAGAATGGGATATGGTGTAGATCAGGACACTGGTATGGTGTATGGCAGTGATCAGGACGTTGGTATGAGGTATAGCGTTATCAGGACATTGGTATGCGGTATGGCAGTGATCAGGATGCTGGTAAGGGGTATGGTGGTAATAAGGGCACTGGTATGGGGTATGGTGATAATCAGGGCACTCATATGGCATATGGCTATGATTAGGATGCTGGTATGGGTTATGACGGTGATCAGGATACTGGTATGGCAGTGATCATGACAGTGGTATGGGGTATGGCGGTGATCAGGACATTGGTATGGGGTATGGCAATGGTCAAGACAGTGGTATGGAGTATTCCTGTGATAAGGGCACTGGTATGGTGTGTGTCTGTGATCAGGATGCTGGTGTGGAATATGTTGGTGATCAGGGTCATGGTATGACAGTGAACAGGATGCTAGTATGGCATGATCAGAATGCTTGTATGGCAAATGGCAGTGATCATGGTGCTGGTATGGTGTAAACTGTATGGTAGTGATTAGGACACTGGTATGGGGTATTGTGGTGATCAAGACTCTGGTATTGCAGTGATCAGAACATTGGCAAGCTGCATGGGTGTGTTTCTAGTTACATAGTTAGTGAGGTTGAAAAAAGACACAAGTCCATCAAGTCCAACCTTTGTGTGTGCTTTTATGTCAGTATTACATTGTATACCCCTCAATGTTGTGGTCTCTTAGATGCCCATCTAATAGTTTTTTGAAATTATCTATGCTCTCAGCTGAAACCACAGTTTGTGGAAGAGAATTCCACATCCTCACTGCTCTTACCATAAAGAACCATCTACGCAGTTTAAGGTTAAACCGCCTTTCTTCTAGTTTTAATGAATGGCCGCGTGTCTTTGTGTGCTCCCTTGCATGGAATAGTTTTGTCCCTATTGTGGGGTCACCAGTACAGTATTTGTACATTGAAATCATATCCACTCTCAAGTGCCTCTTCTCCAGAGAGAATAAGTTCAGTGCTTGTAATCTATCCTCATAACTAAGGTCCTCCAGTCCCTTAATTAGCTTTGTTACCCTTTTCTGAACCATTTCTAGTTCCAGGACATCCTTCCTGAGGACTGGTGCCCAGAACTGGAAGGTATACTCCAGGTGTGGTCTCTCTGGTGAGACCACACCTGGAGTATACCTTCCAGTTCTGGGCTTTGCTTGCTGCAGCTTGGTATTACATGCCATTGCTGAGCCTGTCCTTTACTAAGACCCCTAGGTCCTTTTCCATCCTAGATTCCCCCTGTGGCTCTTCCCCTAGTGAGTAGTTTGCGTTCATATTCTTGGTACCCAAATGCATTATTTTACATTTTTCTACATTAAACCTCATGTGTCAACCCCATTAATTTGTTCAGATCTTCTTGCAAGGTTTCCGCATCCTGTGGAGAAATGATTGCCCTGCTTAGCTTGGTATCATCTGCAAATATTGAGATTGAGTTATTAACCGCATCCTCCAGATCGTTTAGGAATAAATTGAAAAGAATTGGTCCCAGGACAGATCCCCGGGAAACCCCACTTTCCACACCAGACCATTCCGAGTACTCTCCGTTAATCCCTACCCTCTGAACTCGCCCCTGTAACCAGTTTTCAATCCATGTACTCACCCTTTGATCCATGCGGACAGACCTTAGTTTGTACATTAAGCGTTTATGGGGAACTGTATTAAATGCTTTTTCAAAAACTAGATACACCACGTCTACGGGCCTTCCTTTATCAAGATGGCAGCTCACCACCTCATAGAAGACTAATAGATTGGTTTGGCATGAGCGATTCTTCATGAAACCGTGCTGATTACCGCTAATGATACAGTTTTCATTACGATAATCTTGTATATAATCCCTTATTATTCCCTCCAAGAGCTTGCATATTATTGATGTTAAGCTAACTGGCCTGTAGTTTCCAGGGATATATCTTGGTCCTTTTTTATATATTGGTGCTACATTGGCTTTTCTCCAATCAGTTGGTACCATACCAGTCAGTAGGCTGCTCTTAAAAATTAGGTACAATGGTCTGGCAATTTCTTGACTGAGTTCCTTAAGGACCCTCGGGTGCAAGCCATCTGGTCCCGGTGACCTATTAACGTTACGTTTTTCAAGTATATTCCTAATTTTATCCTCAGTTAGCCATGAGAGTGCTTCATGTGACATGTCGTGAGGAACAACATTGTAGTTTCAGATACTTGGACCCCACGTTTCGTGAATACCGAGGAGAAAAATACGTTTAATACATTTGCCATCTTTCCATCCTTTGTAACCAGATTCACTTCATCATTCTTTATGAGGCCAATATGATCTGACCTCCCTCCCTTACTATTTATATACTTAAAGAATTTCTTGGGATTCTTTTTACTCTCCTCAGCTGTGTCTTTCGTGTTCTGTCTTATCCACCCTGATTGCACCCTTACATTCCTAATTGCACACCTTATAAAGATGGAATCCTGACAGAGACCCCTCAGTCTTGTATTTTTTGAAAGCCTTCTCCTTTATTTTTATATGTGCTTTTATGTTGGAGTTAAGCCACCCTGGTCTTTTATTAGCTCTTTTAAATTTATTTCCCATTGGGATACACTGGCTAATACCTTTGTTTAGTATGTCCTTGAAGCACTCCCATTTTTCCTCCGCGTTCATTGTTCCTAGAATTTTATCCCAACAACCATCTTCCAGCAAGGAGTGTAGTTTATGGAAGTTGGCTCTCTTAAAATTCAGTGTCTTTGTATTCTCCTAATTGACCTGTGATCGCTATTTCCTAGATTTCCCTTTACTTCCACATCTGTGATCAGGTCTGTGTTGTTAGTAATCAGAAAGTCTAACAATGCCTTTTTTCTTGTTGGTGCATTTGCCATCTGACCAATGAAATTGTCCTGCAGGACATTTGGGAAATGGCGAGCCTTAGCTGAGTGTGCAGTACCTTTCCACCCAGTCTATATCTGGATAATTAAATTCCTCATTATAATGACACTTCCCATCTTTGCCGCGATTCCAAACTGTGACAGGAAATCCGCCTCCCCCTCTTCCCCCTGATTAGGCGGCTTATAGCATATTCCCGGTATTACTTTCCCCTTAGTATCTTCCCTTTGTAGCTCTACCCATAAGGATTCAACCTCCTCCCTTGATCCACTAGTAATGTCATCCCTCATGTTTACTTGTACATCATTTTTTATATACAAGCATACTCCCCCTTTTTTGCCCTCCCTATCCATGCGATATAGGGAATACCCCTGAATGGTAACCAGCCAATCGTGAGAGCTGTTAAACCAAGTCTCTGAAATTCCCACAAAATCAAACTCCTCTTCATACAGTAGCATCTCTAGTTCCCTAGCACTAGTGCCACTGGGATAGGTAACACAGGGTGGCTGCACTCTTAATTGTTGTTACACTTGGGTAAGTAATAAGGGACATTTGGGTAGGCTGGTACTCCAGTCTGTGAGTGTACATACAGTGTGGCAGGCTCCTGCTCACAGGCTGAACCAACGGTTCTCTCTGCTCTCACAGCTGATCTGTGTTGGAGCAGAGAGAACCAATGTTTACATCCAGTTTCTGATGTTTTCCATGTGTTTACTGTGATAGGAACACAGCAATCCCATGGTACAAGACCATGTGATCACCTAGACAGAGTTGTAATGTGATCCACTGTGTCTGAGAGACACACTGATCACTGGTCTGCTGGGTGGGCACTCTGTGAGCCATGCACACGTCTCTGATGCAGGGTGACATATGGATATGTCAACCCATGCTGACACTGCTCCCATCCTGCCACCAGGATCAAGTTTGGCAAACCAAATAATGTGGCACATATGCAATGAGAGATTTGCCCTCTTATTTTAATTGAAAAGAACTTGATTGATTATCTAATGCAAAAAAAAAAAAAAAAGATTCAACATATATTGTTCTAAACATAAGAACAGAATTTCTTAATATTGTGATACTCATGTTGATGTTCATGGCTTGCTTCTATTGGGCCATATATGACCACAAATAAGGCTTAATTCACAAAGCTAACACACCAGGATAAAGATATTAATGTTTTTTAAAAAAGTTCAATGAGATATAAAAATTATGGTCACATAGCTAACACAAAGATATATAGCTTTGTATGTTAGCTTGAGCAATTTAGTGTGATCATTACCTGATTTAGCAGCACTTACTTAATGATTGTGAGCACTGCTCAGTCCATACTGTGAGCCTAAGCCTGATTGTGTCTCACTAAAGGACAGATCCATAACAGCCTGGCCTCACAGGAAGTGGGTTGAATGACATTGGCTGTCATTATACCCAGAAGATTGGTCATTTTTATTGGCAGGCAAGTACTGCAGAGGACATAAAGGTAAAACGGAGATTGTAGCGGGTGCTAGCCTCAATCCACAACTGAAGCATAGGACATGAAAAAGAAAAAGCTTGCAGCACTTCCGACTAAAAACTCAGTTTATTGTAAATCCATTAAAAGACAAAATTCAGCAGACACGTTTCACACTCTTGTGCTTCGTCATTGCTAAGCACAGGTGTGTGAAACGCATCTGCTGAGTTTTTAGTCAGAAGTGCTGCCACCTTTTTCTTTTTCATGTCCTATACTGTAAGGGACAGCTCCAGACTGAAGGTCAGTAATGCAGTGAAAGATGTTTTTTTTTTTGTTGTTTTTTTTTCCTTTTTGCAAATTTAAGTAGCAATAAAAAAGAAAATACTAAAGTTTTACTTCAAAAACTATTTAGATACAGTAACTAATGCTGTCATATCTAATCATGTGCATGATCTGGGAACTGGCAGTTGGGGAAAAGGTCAGCTGATGAAAGAACAAGGCTAAAGTCTAATTTTATTCCATGTCTGACATCAGAAATTTCTTACTTGGCAAACACACATAAAGTAACTTGTGATTGTTAAGAGGAAGGGCAAGTAGGTAACACAACAAGGTGACACATTATGGAAAGCTTAATGTACAATGGTAATGTTCTTTTTTTGCACTCTAGAGAGTCTAATTAAGAGAAAATTAAGTGTGCTTACTACTTATTTATCAGAATCGCATGAGATGTTTTCTTTCACAAAGCAACAACATTTGCCTCATTTAGGACAAAACTATGTTTAATTATAGTGTTTAAATGTTTTGTAGCTTAGGTACAATAAGGTATCATTAAAAACAAATTAATGTTAAAGCAATGTTGTGTTTATGCTTACAAAAGAAGTTAACAGAACAATAAGTTGGTTATTTCTTTAATTTTATACTTAACCCATAGAATAATGTATTAGGTATGGCCCATGTTTACCCATCAACCTAAACTTTACCTAACTAAGGTAATATTGCTCACACTTGATATGTTGTTTGCTTCCATGCTGTGCAGTGCTGAGTCACAGTGCTATTCTCCTGCCCTAACAGCAATGTGTTTAATTAAAGTTCATTTAAACTTAGTTTAGTTCTGCTGTTTTACAGGGGGACTTAAACTTTTATTTTTTGTTTAAACATAAATGTATATTTTATATTTCTATACACTCTTTATTTAACAAAATATGCTTATATACAGTATTTACATATATTATAGTAGAATAGAATATTGAACCAGAGAGTACTGTAATTACACTCGCATTAGGGGTATCTTTTTGTCTGTATTGGAACTGATTTACCACACTTCCTCTGGATCAGTTTTCTCTCATTTATTTATTGTCAAATGTATTTTTTTTCCTTCTTATTGAATTGTATGGTCTTATGTCTTCCTTCAATGTAGCTAACTTTGTAACTATTATCTAGAAGGCTGGAAGATCTCCATAGACCGTTTTCCATGAAGTTATTGTTAATAGTTTTATGCATGTATAGGAACTATTAAGAAAACATACACATGTGCAGGCTCTAGGGCAGGGGTCGGCAATATACGAACCGCTGCCGCTAAATGTCTGGCCTGGGAGTAACATCATGGCGCCAAGTAACAGCGTGTAGCTGTGAGATCCGTGCACCCTCCCAAAGGGGTGTCTCCCTCCCTCGTATGCCATAGCATCTGGGGCTCTCCCCGATCCCCCCCCCTCGTAATATGCATATGAGGAGATACCTTCCCTTCTCAGCTTGGTGGTCTCAGTTCTGATGGTGGCGGGAGTGAGGAGCTACTGTCTGCAGTGGTGAGCAGGCTGTGAGTGTGGAAGTTGGAGGGGCTGAGGAGGCTGTGGCTGGAGCGTAACAGCTGACAGCCAGCATAGACCAGTGGGACGTTCTGCTTGGAGAGGCTTAGGCAATTTGATACCAGATGCTGTTTGCTGGGAGCCCAAACGCATAGAGCGGCCAGAAGGAGAAGGACCCTGGTGAAAGGGATTGAACGTTGCAGCAACTGGAACAAGGAGAGAGCGACGAGCTCTGGTCCAGGATCTAACCTCTACATGGACTGTAATCTAACAAACCTATTATTATATCTGTTAGTAGAGTGGTAAAGAAATCCAACTAGAGAGTTTGTTTGTTGACTTTTGTTTGGGCTTGCTACAGCATGTATTATGGGTATAGCCAGAGGCAAAGGACATAAGTGAATCAGCTGTATTGGTGAACCCCAGACCTGAAAGCTACCCTGCAGTGAAAAGGGGATAGTAATACACCTCTAGATTGTCTTTACATTGACTATGTATGGAATACCACCTTGCGGATCAGCAATCTGTAGGCAATGAACCTGCTTTGTGTCTGATTGAGATCCTGCAGTGAAAAATGGTAAAGCGACACCCCCTTAGCCTTGGCTGACTACATGGCTACATGAGAGCCATTGCTTTATAAATCTGCACCCAGCAATATCCCGTTAAAGCTTAATGTTTGGGCTCGCTTGTGTAACATAGCATGCACATAGAATGCGCCTTTGGCATAGCCATAAGTAAGGGACTAAATAAATTTACTGGTGTGCGAGCCTTGGGGTCTGAATGTCTCTCTGCAGTGAAAAGGTGTGTGGCAGCCCTTCTCCCATATTGACCATTTTGATTATACATGAACAATCACTGTGCGAATCTGTAGCAACCTCTTCTGGGTCTGAATGTGTCCCTGGAGTGAAGAAAGTGAATAGCAGTACCCCTTCAGACTGAGTAGGGTTTTTTTTACCATATGAGCAAGTAATTCTCTAGCAGTCTTCCCTCAGTCTGTATGTGCTTCTGCAATGGAAAAGTGAAATGCAGCACCCCCCCACACTGATCAACATAAACGGTTACTTTTTGAACTAGTAGCCCTCTCTCCATTTAACCCCTTTGTGAAACTAGTATTCTCCCCTGCAAACTATCATTAGGAGCATTAATTGAATGGTGCAAGATGGCTTTCGGTAAAGGTGGCCTTTCTGAATAAAAGAAATATATGCGCATGTACCGCAGTGGATAAGGAACATTAATACTAAATGAGTACCATCTGGGAGGTCTGGGCACCGCTTCTGCTGTCTGTTTTTATAAACCTGCACCCTTCAGATTTTAGCCCCCCATAAGAGTTGGGGGGCAGCTCAATAATTTATAATCAACAGGATTCAGCAAGGAGACAGGCGACAGTGGGGGAAGATTGAGATCTCTTTGTCAGACTGGACTTAATTTGAATATATAGAGCAAAATCATTCTGCTGATACCAAAAGATACTGTGACACTGTCTTTGTTTTAGACCCCTTTCTTCTATCTACTGCGCCTCCTCACTGGACTACTTGAAAAGCTACAGCATTCCTGCGTATGTCTTCTAACCTCCCCACAAACCCTTCATTGCTTTGAAAAACCACAGGCTGGTTGGGAGTGTGAAGAAGAGGTGTAATCACTACGATTATCTACACTCCTCCTGGTTGTTATTTTGTTAATAACTTTGGAAGGTTTTGGATTTTTTGAACATGTGAAAATGTACAGCTGGCTTCCTACCATCTCTCTCTTGCCAAATATACCCTCCCCCCCCCCCTTTTATCCCTTTTTTTTAATCCTATATGACTTCAGAGAGATTACAACAGCATACAGTAGAAAGTTCTGAAGAATCAATAGCTCCCACAATGGAGCACAAAGAAAAAGGGAAAACTGGCAGGGTGGAGGAGGGGGAAGAGGAAAACAGAGTGGGAGTTAAACCTAGATCAAATGTGCCAGAGAATATAAACATGAATAACTCCCACCCATTACAATCTAATGGTAAAGGGAATGGTGGAAGCAAGGGGAAATCTCTGAATAGGCAAAAACAGCAGACCACAGAGAAGGACAATGAACATTTTCAAACTTTTCCCACAAAGCAGGATATGGCTGAAATGATGTCTCATCTAGAAAGCACAATTAAAGGAGAAATGAAAGCAACAAGAATGGACATAAAAAATGTCTTACAACGAGTGGAGGAGACAGAAGAAATATTAGATGAACATAAGAAAGCATTGTTGAACTACGGGATAGGGTGGAAACAGATCGAATAGAAATGAGAAATATCGGGTACAGACTGGAAGATCAGGAGAACAGGAGTAGATGGAAAACTTTAAGGATCCGCGGTCTCCCGGAAACTGTAAAAGATAATAAGTGAAAACCAGTAGTCTGCAATATTTTTTGAAAAAACTTAAAAAAAGATTAATCATTTACCGCCCGTCTCAAAAGAGTTCACAGAATCAGTAATCATAACACGGACTTGCCTAGAGATGTAATTGTGAGGTTTCATCATTTTGAAGTTCAAGAGTAGATAACGCAGGGTATGGGGACATTGGCACCCATTGAATATAATGGAAGTCAGATATTTATCTTTACAGATCTCTCACAAGAAACTTTAGCACGCAGGAGGGCTCTAAAGCCCCTAACAAATCAACTACGGGAAAAGACATTTACTGTAGGGGCTTTCCAGCCTGTTTGAAGGCAAAAAATCAAGATGTTTCAGCGGCACTGCGCTTTTCTGAAGACATTAAGGACTTCTGTAGTAAACTTGGTTTACAAATTATTGAAGTAGAAGATTGGGAAAAGAAACCCCTAGAATGGGGAATTCTTAAAGACAGAACCTGGAATAAAGTATAATCATTAGAATGGAAATTTAGATTGTGCATTCGGAACCATGCCCTGGGGTCTTTTCTTCTCGGGGGTGAAATATCGAAACCCCTATGAGATGTACGATTCAGACACATAATAAGATGGGAGATGGTCGGGCAGGACATGGCATGTCTTTTTGTAAATTGGGGGGTGGGGGGAAAATTTAAGGTTTTTTGTTTGTCAGTTGGTCTTGTTTGATATTTGTTCCTTACGATATCCCCAGAGGCAGAAAGAAACTCATCCCCATCTGGAGGATGAAACCTCCTACCTTTAAATCATGGGCCCGCTAAATGTAATTTCTTATAACGTGAGAGGCTTAAACAGTCCTAGAAACAGATATCAGATCACTCAAGAATTGAAACCCTACTCAGCCAGTGTGGTTTTTCTGCAGAAGACCCATCTGAAATTATCCTCTAAAATTAATCTGAGTACAAAACAATTCCCCAGATGGTATTATGGATTTACTCCAAATAAAAGAACTAAAGTAATAGCAATCGGGTTTGATAGGAATATGCCATTCACTTTGAAGACACTTGAGGCGGATCAGGAGGGGCGGTATCTGTTTGTCAAGGGGTTCTTATTCAATGTCAGGTGCACATTGGTAAACATATACTATCTAAATATCCACCCAGTGCAGTACCTGAGAAGGATATTGAATACAGAGAGAATTTTAGGGAAGGAAGGCTAATAGTAGCGGGTGATTTCAACTTCATACTGGACCCAGCATTAGACACCCAACCCTATTCATTACAAACAGAAGGTAAACTCCTAAGGACAATTAAACAGAAAATACACAATCTGCAGTTGGTGGAGGTATGGAGAACCTTGCACCCTAGGGACAAAGATTTTACTTATTTCTCCCCAATACACACATCCTATTCAAGGAATGATTTTGTGCTGCGTGACCACCAGCTTTTGGATGGCCTATTAAATGCAGAGATTAAATCTATAACTCTCTCGGATCACACTCCCGTCGGAGTGTCCCCACTTGGTGGGGCAAGCTGACAGGACAAAGATCCTGGAGACTTGAGGATTCCCTATTACGTAATGCAGGGATAGTGGCGGACTTAGAGAGGGACTTTTAATTATTTTTGAAGAAAATAATACAGAAGATATCCCCCCAGCAGTCTTATGGGAGATGCATAAAGCTTTCATGAGGGGAACACTGATAGCGGAAAGCATTAAGAGAAAGAGGATATGGCAGACTCAGAAACAAATCCTGCTATCAGAAATTAGGGACCTGGAACAGATTCATAAAGGATGTAAATTGATGGAAAAAAGGGAGGCATTAAGGGATCTGATGAATCGGGAAACTAAAAGAGTCTTCAAAAGATACTATGAAGCGGGTAATAGACCGGGGGAAATTACTGTCAGGTATCATTAAACCTAGGAACAACTTGAATTACATTGGGAAGCTGAAAGATAAGAAGGGTGAAAAGAGGTATTCCACGAGGGAGATTATTAAAATCTTCCAGGAATATTATCAGTCACTATACAATGCGAATAAGGATCAAGACCCAGAGGAGTCCCAGACTAAACAAAAGAAAATAGAAAGCTATCTCCAAAAAGCAAAACTTACCGTTATATCAGAAGAGGAGGCCATCAAATTGGATAGGGATATATCTATAGAAGAGATACAACAGGCAATTAATAGCAGTGGATTGGGTAAAAGCCCCGGCCCGGATGGCATTACATCTCTATATTTTAATAAGGTTATGGGTACCTTAATCCCTTTTTTCCAATCATATATTAACACCATAGGGGAAGATATGGGATTCTGCAGGGAGTCCCTGGGAGCATACATATCACTCCTGGTAAAAGATGGGAAAGACCCAACAGTGTGTTCTAGTTTCAGGCCTATCTCCCTGTTAAATGAAGATATTAAAATATATGCTAGGATCCTGGCTGAGAGAATGAAGCCTTTCATGCCTAAACGGATAGAAAATGATCAGACCGGGTTTGTAAAGGGGAGAGAAGCAAGAGACAATGTAATTAGAATGATCCTCTTGATGCACAAAGCCAAAAAAGGAAAGAAACCAACACTTCTGTTATCAGTTAACACTGAGAAAGCTTTTGATAGATTGGACTGGGAGTATATGCTCTCAACACTGGTTTGGGTCCACAAGTGTGGGGGTGGGTGAGGGCTTTATATTCTGGCCCTTCGGCGCAAGTACGGCTAAATGGGACCCTGTCTGAGTCCTTTACACTGTATAATGGAACCTGCCAGGGTTGCCCCCTTTCCTCCTTACTCTTGTGCTCTCTCTGGAACCTTTGCTAGCAATGATTCGAGCAAATTCCACAAAAGAGGGCCTGGAGATTGGAGGAAGGGAGCATAAGGTCTCTGCTTTTGCAGAGGATATTATGTTATACGTATCTAACCCCTCTAAAACTTTACCAACCATTCTTATGGAAATGGAAAGATACAGGACGATTTCCAATTTAAAAGTAAGTATAGAAAAAACTGAAATTTTAAACATCTCAGTCCCCTCAGCAGAATGTAGGGATCTTAAAGCCCTATAACCATTCGTTTGGAAGAGGAAGGGCCTGAAATATCTGGGGATATCTTTGGCAGCTACGGATTTAGACTTGTATCAAGACAACTATTTACCCCTACTTGATAGGATCAAGCAGAATTTGAAGGGATACCCTATGGATAGGTTATCCTGGTTTGGCAGGATGAATGTGATTAAAATGGTAACCCTTCCTAGGGCCCTATATTTTTTCCAGACCCTTCCAATATCCATACCGAAGGTGTACCTCAAGAGCCTTAGGCAATTAATTAAGAAATTTATTTGGAAGTTTAAGGGCCCACGTATGGTGTATGGGACCTTGACAAGACCAAAAACATTGGGAGGTGTGTCTTTGCCAGATTTTGAGAAGTACCATGAGGCTGCGGTCCTATGGAGGACAATTGATTGGTTTCATGGGGCTTCTCAAAAAAAGTGGGTGCAGCTGGAGGGAAGTATATGCAACGCCCACTTGGGAAAAATCATCTGGCTTCCAGGGCATTACAGAGGAATGAATGAATGAATTCACAATTTAACAGTGAGAGTTGAGACTGAATAGCTGTAATATATTTTAACTGGGCATGATAGTTTTCTAGGAAATGAATTTGTTTTGGAACTGCTTATTGAAGCATGACCTGGTGTGGAAGGTCTTACAGGGATGTGTCAGTATTTTAGGTAGCTCACATTTTTGGGTCCCTATAGCCATAATATGCTTAGTTGGTTTTAATGAAGTATGGGGACTTCACCTCTTAAGATTTAGTTAAGCTCAATTAACCACTTCAGCCCCGGAAGGATTTCCAGCTTTAGGACCGGAACCCTTTTTGCGATTCGGCGCTGCGTCGCTTTAACTGACAATTGCGCGGTCGTGCGACGTTGTACCCAAACGAAATTTGCGTCCTTTTTTCCCACAAATAGAGCTTTCTTTTCGTGGTATTTGATCCCCTCTGCGTCATTTCTGATCGCCACTATAAACAAAAGAAAAGCGACAATTTTTCAAAAAAACCCAAATTTCTTACTTTTTGCTAAAATACAAATCCAAAAAAAAAAAATATAAAAAAACATTTTTTTTCACCGTTTTTGGCCGATTTATATTCTTCCTCATATTTGCGATAAAAAAAATTGCAATCGGCGTTTATTGATTGGTTTGCGCAAAAGTGGTCGCGTTTACGGATGATGAGAATTCATTTTTGGGGTTTTTATTTATTTTTTATTTTTTACTAGTAATGGCGGCGATCTGCGATTTTTAGCGGTACTGCGATATTAGGGCGGACATGTCGGAACGTTTTGACACTTTTTTGGGACCATTGGCATTTATACAGCGATCAGTGCTATAAAAATGCACTGATTACTGTGTAAATGCCATTGGCAGTGAAGGGGTTAACCTGAAGGGGCGCTCTAAGGGTTAACTATGTTCCCTGGGCGTGTTCTAACTGTATGGGGGACTGCCCTAACAGGAGAAGGGAAGTGGTCACAGCCTTCATGTACAGGAAGGCTGTGATCACAGCCCTTCCCCCTCACACAGAGCGGAGGTCCGTGTTTACATACACGGACCTCCGTTCATTCACTCCGGGGGGGGGGGGCATCGCGGGTAGCCAGCGGCAATCGAAGCCGCCGCACCCGCTCCCTGGCCCCCCCCCCGAACACAGTGAGCGCGCGTGCGCGCCTCCGGCGGCGCGTGCGCGCTCACTAGGCTCTGTATCGCGGCCGCCGTCGTATGGCGGCGATCCGCGTTACAGAGCCACTCTGTCCCCGTCATTTGCCGATCAGCCGTCGGCAAGTGGTTAAAAAAACAATACAAGGGGGCGCGGCTTGCGAGCGCTTGTGATGGCAGCTTAAGCCGTGAGCCCTCTCTAGCCGGCCAGAACACAGCGACATTCCAGCAGGCATCCTGTGATCCAACACCACCCGGATGGAGCCTGAATGCCCGCTATCAACCGCCAGCGATGAATCGCAGAAGGAGGAGCGGTGCCCACAGAAGCTTACAGCTTTCTTCTTTAGGCCCGCTCAGGACAGAAGGAGAAGCCTCATGCAACCAATCAGCCTACACAGACCACGATCCAGTTGCATATGGTATATAATATATACACAAAACCCACGCACAGGTTTGCTATGTAAATATAACTGTTCCCTTTTTTTGCAACAAATATAGAACCAAAGAACTTTCTCATTGAAGCAAGACCAAACAACCTATAAAGGAACTCAAGCCACTGGCTTGCCCTGGATCAACCCCTGAGGTGGATATCCCTGAGCTTCCAACAGTGAGTTAACGCTACACACTTACTCTAACACACAGCTAACATGCCCCTGAATATTATATAATGTCAACGGGCTAAACCATCCAGTTAAACGGGCATCTTTGTGGAAAACTGCACTGTCGCATAATTGCAAAGTATTATGCGTCCAAGAAACAAATTCTGCCCAAAACTCCCAACCAGCCTGCAGCTACAAACAATTCCACCATATATTAAAATCCTGCTACTCCAAGAAACAAAGAAGGGTATTAATTGCTATACGCGACAAATACCATTTCAACTGCATAACTCCATTATTGACCCCGATGGACATTACACCATATTGGTATACAACATAAATGTCACGCTGTATACACTGGTTTCCCTGTATGCCCCGAACCAACAACAAAAAAGCAAAAGACCTCGAACAGGGTCCTTTACTACTTTGTGGAGATTTTAACTTGGCACCTGTCAAAAAATTTGACACTTCAGGTGGAGCCAAAAGATATGAATCTCCTTTAAATAAATTCATAACTTCCAACGACCTCTATGATGTGTGCAGGTGTTGTCGTGCTAGCGAGAAGGACTATACCTTCCTGTCTCCGTGTCATAACATCTACTCACGTATAGACCTTTTTGTGACTGATAAATGGCTACTTAAGAATGTATTATCCTCATGTATTCACACTGCTGCCTGGTCAGACCATTCACCTGTAAGTATCAAATTATCCGACAAACCTTTGCACCCACGCACATATGTATGGCGTGCTAATAACTACCTCCTTCAAAATGACACATATGCCACAATTCTTAAAAAGCAACTTGTAGAATACTTCACTTTCAATTCAGACCCAAATTCTGACCCAGTGACAGTGCGGAATGCCCATAAGGCAGTCATGAGTGGGGGTATTCGTTCAGCTAGGATCCCACGCAAAAAAGAAAAGGGCGAAATGTTTAGATGAACTGACAACAGCTATTACAAATATAGACTCCCAGAATAAACTGAATCCCTCAGAGTCTCTTCAATCCAAACTATTCTCCCCACACCTTGAACTTTGCTCCCTTATGCTAGACTCTTTTGAAAAGGCACAGAGGAAGTTCAAAGCAAAAATGTACACGTCAGGCAACAAGGCTGGAAAAGCCATGGCATCATGGCCATCCTATCGACTAACGAAGAATTGCTCAAACCCCAGTCTATAGCAAATGCTTTTAGTCAGTACTACAGCGAGCTATACAATATCAAATCAGAGGAAGGAACCCACTAACCCTCCCAGGAGGAGATCCACAACAACTTACCTCCCTCAATGACCCAATCACAATCTCTGAAATCACACAGGTAATCTCCAACTCCAAAATTTGACCAAATTCATGCCCCACCTCTATGCGAAACCCTTAACAGTACTGTCTCTTCCTCTTCATTCCCTAATAAGATGATTAATGCACTTATAGTGACCCTGCCAAAATTGGGGAAAGATCCCACAACCCCAAAAAAAGTTTGTCCAATATCGCTGCTCAATATTGATTTAAAAATATATGCAAAACTACTAGCTAACAGATTAGTTGATATCCTACCATCTTTAATACATGAAGACCAATCAGGGTTCACAAAAGCCTGCCAAACCTCAGACACCACCAGAAGATTAATAAATATCCTCCACTATGCTGACTCTTCCAGATCGCCTTCTCTGCTCCTATCATTGGATGTCCTCTGTCCTAACCAAATTTGGTTTCCAAGGTCAATTCTTAAAAGCTATAATGGCACTGTACTCCTTCCCATCTGCACATGTCTATACAGGTGACACATTGTTAACCCCCCTTTCAGATATCCAATGGCACAAGGCAGGGATGCCTCCTCTCCCCCCTAATATTCAAGCTGATGATGGAACCATCAGGTGTGATCAATTTTCAGTTGGCACCATAGCTTGTAGACTCTATAACCTTTAAAAAGACTAAATAATATACACTAATCTGGGTTATGTTTTTACCAAAGATATGTAGCAGTATAAATTTTGGCCAAAATGTATGAAGAAAAATTACTATTTTGCAAAATTTTATAACAGAAATTAAGAAAAATGCATTTTTTTTTTACAAAATGTTTGGTCTTTTTTCATTTATAGCGCAAAAAATAAAAAACCCAGCGGTGATTAACCACTTGCCGACGGCTGATCGGCATTTGACGGCGACAAAGTGGCGCTGTAACGCGAATCGCCGTCATACGGCGGCGGCCGCGAACTCGCGCCGTGTGCGCGCGCCCCCTAGGCGCGGGCGCTGCAACGGCATTTGTTACAGGGGCTTTCAATCTACAGGGCCAGGCCAATGATTTTTGGCCT
>BLSH010524847.1:13798-24274 GCA_018402905.1 Glandirana rugosa | reverse complement strand
TCGGTTGATTTATAATATACAAGGCGCGTTTGCCTATTAGATAAAATAAGATCCTCGACGACGGAGGTGGTTTTGACGTGATTTCGCATCAAATTATTATATTCCTCATTAATCACCACCATAACCGCGACGAGGGGTAACTGTATGTCAGGAAGTCACCAACCTCACCTATTTCCGTTATACTTATACATTTATATTTCTATATTTTGAATTTTGTATATTTTAATCAGTGACATTTTTGAAAGGTTTAAAGAGTATTTTAAAGGTCATATGACCGTGATAATATAGATCTTACCTCTTTGTGAACTGTTGACCGTGTTATTTTTTCTTCCTTTTTTTCTCTTACATATGTTATATGGTCTAGAGATTTTTACACTGACTTACTCATTCCCTTCTTTACATCCACACAGGGTTATACACCCATTTTGAGCCAGTTGTCAAGTGTTTCTCCATTCTAGATATAATAGTGCCAGTATACTGGAAATTTTATGAGAAATTTGGAAAGTTTTTACAGTGACTAATTTTATATGTTTTAAGTTTTATATCTTTATATTTACATATTCATATTGCCTTTATCCACTCCAACCACTGAAGGACTGTATGTCAATGGGGAGCAGCGCCAATACCACCACTAATTACTCCTTATATTATTAAACTACGCTTTAGTGCAGTTTTGGTGGAGGCAGCAGCTCCTAGAATAAAATAGATTATCCGTTTGCGCGGAACATATAATATTTAGTTGGCTTACAGCAGAAAACTACGTCTCGGATTTCCAGCACTGGATCGCTGACACGGCCTGGAATGATGCGGCTCTCTGCTACCAATTTTGTCTGGGTCTGTCAGAGGGCCTAAAGGATGAACTCACACACATTGGCATGCCCCAATCCCTGGATGCCTTAATTAACCTGTCCATTCAGATTGATCGGCGCCTTGGGGAGTGCAGAACTGAGAGATCTGCTGGGTCATCTCACCCGACCTGGATGCTTCCCCGAGTTCCCAGTTACCCCAGTCCAGTTCCACCTGCTACCTCATCTCCCCTTGCTCCTCTTGATATGAGTATCACCGCCCACGCAATTATTGACTCCGGAGCCTGCAGTTGTTTTGTGAACCAGTCCTTCGTGCCGAATTCCACTGCAGTTCAAGTCGCATAGAATGGTTGTACACTTAGCTGATAGATCTACAATTAAATCAGGATCTGTCACACACAAAATTGCTCCACTACTTGCTACTACAACCAACGGGCACCAAGAATTTCTGCACCTGGATGGCATTGCCTCCCCCTTGTTTCCCATAATCAGTGGTCTACCATGGCTCCAGGCACACAATTCCAGCATTAATTGGGTTACCAGAGAAGTTCATTTTCAGTCTCCATACTGCCTCCAAAGCTGCCTGCTAAAAACCACAGAAGCCATCCATGCTCTGTTATGCCTGGTTGCGGATCCCGATCTTGAGACTTACCAGTCTGTTCCCTTAGCTTACCACACCTTTTTATATGTTTTCAGTAAGAAAGGGGCTGAGTGCCTGCTGCCCCACAGACCTTACGACTGTCCAATCAAACTCCTTCCTGGGGCAGAGGTCCCCTTTGGACGGATCTACCTACTGTCCGAACTTGAGATAGCCGCCCTCAAGACCTGCCTGGACGACAACCTAAAAAAGGGCTTAATTCGTCCCTCCACATTGCCAGCTGGGGCAGGCATCTTCTTTGTGGAAAAAATGACCACACACTCCGACCCTGCATTGACTACCGGGAACTCAACAAGATTGCGGTGAAGAACTGTTACCCTCTGCCTCTTGTCCCCGAACCCTTCCAGCGATTAGGCTCCAAAACTGTGTTCACCAAGCTGGACCTCCAAAGAGCATATAATCTGGTCTGTATCCGGGAGGGCGATGAAAGGAAACTGCTTTCCATACCCACTTCAGGCACTTTGAATACTTGGTCATACCCTTCGGGCTGTGTAACGCTCCGGCAAAGTCTCAACATTTTGTCAATGACATTTTCAGAGATTACTTGGATCTGTTCGTCATCATCTACCTGGATGACATCCTGATATTCTCGTAAGCACGTTACTAGTGCCCTGAGCCATCTCTGGCAGCACGGGCTTTATGCTAAAGTTGAAAAATGTGACTTTGAATGTTCCAGTATTCCCTTCCTGGGATTAGTCATATCAGTACCAGGCATCACCATGGATCCACAAAAAGTCTCAGCTATCTTAACTTGGCCCGAGCTGGAGGACAAGAAAGGGATCCAACGATTCATTGGCTTCGCCAACTTTTACCGGAAATTCATAAAGGGGTTCTCGGCCATCATCTCACCAGTCGCCCAATTAACTAAGTAGAACACCCAGTTCCGCTGGACCATCAAGGCTCAGTTGGCCTTCGAAACATTGAAACACCTGTTCACATCTGCACCTGTTTTGGGACACCCCAATCCCATCCTGCCCTATGTCTTGGGGGTAGATGCCTCGGAAACTGCTGTCGGGACAGTCCTCTCTCAAAGACAGTGCCCCATGGTGCTGCTGCACCCCGTAGCATTCTTTTCACACAAGCTAACGGTGCCAGAAAGGAACTACGACATGGGGGACAGAGAGCTCTTGGCAATTAAATCAGCACTAGAGGAGTGGCGCTATCTTCTGGAAGGGGCAGCTCACCCCATTTTAGTTTATACAGACCACAAAAACCTTCAATACCTGAGGACAGCGAAAAGACTTAAATCACATCAGGCCCGATGGGCACTCTTCTTCTCCAGGTTCTCGCTCCACCTCACATACCGGCCTGGATCAAAAAACACTAAGCCTGATGCACTGTCCAGAATTTTCGGTGAACCCAGGAGCCCCTGGTCCCCAGACAAAATTCTGCAGCCAGGCAACTTCCTGCTCTCTCAAGAGGATCTACTTTCCCAGATCAGAGAGTCCATGGCCAGGACCGCCAGTTCCCCGGATCATGGGTTAATTATGAAGGAAAGTCTGTTGTGGCACAACGACAACATTTTTATACCAGATGGTCTACAGCTATTGGTCCTGGAAATCTGTCACGATCATAAATTACCTGGGCACTTTGGCACACAGAAGACTTTGGAACTCCTGCAACAAATGGCCAAGGACTGCCAAAAGTATGTAGTGTCTCGTGTGTGCCAGAAATAAGGGTAGTAAGGCCAGGGCCTGGGGTTTTTAGAACCAACTCCCAGTACCAATAAAACCCTGGACCGTGATCACTATGTCTTTATTGTAGAGCTACCCCCATCTGTAAGGTATTCCACCATCTTTGTGGTGGTGGACAGGCTTACAAAGATGGCTGACAATTTAAAAAAGCATACACAATACAAAAAACATGTTCCCTCTATCACCACCCAAGGACAACATTGACTATGAAAAGAGGTGGCCAACCCAAGGCTCGTGGAACTTTAAATGAGGGCCATGACAATACGGTCACGGGTAACCTCCATCCCTAAATTACATCAAGGAAAGGGGGAAAAGGGGTTTGTGGGACTTTATATGAAGCATGCAACCTGGAAACACAAAAACGCTGTGTTGTATCCAAAAAAAAGGTTTTATTATAGGCAGATAATACCAATGATAGTAACGTGAATGCATGAATACATGAGTACAAGAATTATTTACGTATATACATATTATAAACAGGGCACAAATGAGCAGGTGGACAGCACCATACCATAATGACAAGATAATCTGCACACATAAAAACAGTAAAACCTGGATGTCCAGTGATCTGAAAAATCAATTCCTCATAAAAAACGCATAGTAGGGATAGCAATGGCTCGACGTGTTTTGTGGTCAATACCACTCATCGGGAGCCATGTGTAGAAAGTGTCTAGGATATAAATAAGGATCAATCAGTACACCTAAGGTGCATGAAAGAGGAAACAAGTGGCAAAATGGCCACCCATACTTACAGTTCTGCTGTTCATGGGAGCAAGAATGGTGACTGCACAGGAAAGGCCGAGGAATAGAGTCCCCCCCATGGGAGCTGAGGCGGTAATAACTGGCGGTGCGGCAGCAAGAAACCCACAGTGGAAATGCGGCCGGGGGAATATAGTCCAACTATCCATAGTCCTCCAAGGGATCTATAGGGAAGTGCATATGGGCACATAATTATACATGTAATGTATGTGAAAGTATAGAAGGACTAGGTGAAAGGTGGATGGTGCATGACTAAAGGTGATTGTGTGGGAAGGATTACATTGAAGCATATGTCCTAAAAAAACACAATAGGGTGGCATTGTGTGATTGTGCAAAAACACTGAAAATAGACAAAAAACAAATAAATAAGTAAAAAAATCCGGACATCACCCACACTCACATCAGTCCTGACGAAGCTGGGCTATCCAGTGAAATGCATTGACGTCGTACCCGGCGTCATCCCCCGCTCCTTCTAACCCTTGGATGATAGTGGCTGCACAGGGTCATTTGGCACACGCGGCATGATGACTTTTCTCCATTCCGGACAACGTACGGACCATCCACGGAGAATCTGATACACCGTTTGACTGGGTTGAGGCTGCACAATGTACGGATGTTGCCTATTTGGAGACCATCGCTGTCACGTCCGTTGTATGGAGGCATCCATAACGAGGGTGAGATCGTTCTGATTGTCATGTGCTCATTTACATAGATTGTGTTACTGTCACCCCTCGTTGCCCTCGTTCTGTGATTACACACTTGGTTGGTCTTGTGGTGTGAGCGCTGACTCACAGATTGCAGCCTCCCCCGCTGGTGTCCCATCCCTGTACATTACTACGGACACACTAGTGGGTCCTTCTTGTCTGATGAGGATTGTTTGCCACCCCTGCTGTGTATATCTCAAAGGAGTTTGGGTTTGATTTCATTACACTACAATGGACTTTGTCCTTTCATTCTGAAATTTGATGCTTTTCAATCCACAAGATAGTCAACCATGTCTATATGTTTTGTTTTTTGCATATTTACAGTGTTTTTGCGGAATCACACAATGTCACCCTATTGTGTTTTTTAGGACATATGTTTCAATGTTGTCCTTGGGTGGTGATAGAGGGAACATGCTTTTTGTATTGTGTATGCTTTTTTAAATTGTCATTTATCAATCAATAGTTTTGATACTTTTTGATTATTTGTGTTTTCGTCTCTTTTTGTATACCCGGGAGGCTATATAGTGGTACTTTGTTGGACAGCAATAAGTGCAGTCCAATATTTTTCTTTGTATGCCTTGTTTTTTATGCCACTTGCCCCAGGTCTATAATTTTTTGTCCTGAGTGGGTTTAATTCATTGACGGTGCCATTTCTATAGGTCCTCTGTCCATCTCCCCTTGTCCCCTCTTTTTTTATTACAAAGAGGGCTCACTTCCTCCCTATGAAGGACACACCTGCTGCCCCTGAAAAGGCTGAAACTTTAATCCGAGAGATCATTAGACTCCACGGGATCCCAAGGAATATTGTATCTGAGGGGAGTACAATTTACTTTGAGATTTTGGAAGGCTCTTTGTGCCTCTCTAGCAGGGAAGCTGCCCTTCTCCTTTTCCTACCACCCACAGACCAACGGTCAAACCGAAAAGACTAACCAGACCTTAGAGCAATACCTGTGCTGTTTCTTCTGCTTTTCACAGGACAATTGGGCCTCACTGCTACCACTCGCCAAGTTCACGTATAACAACACTGTCCACTCGGGCAATCCCCATTCTTCATGAACTACGGCTTCCATCCGTCCTTTGCATTTAATTCCATGCCTGAAAGTCCGGTGCCAAATCTCAAGAATGCTACAAAGAAGCCTTCAACAAGAAAAGAAGGGGGGAACTAAATCTGTAACCTGGTGAACGGGTTTGGTTGGCCACAACCAATTTGAAGATGGCATGCCCGTCTAAAAAACTCGGCCCTAAATTCATCGGACCCTTCCCGGTCAAAAAGGAAAATTAACAGAGTAACCTATGAACTCGAACTCCCTCAGTCCTTGCAGATCCATCCTATTTTCCATGTGACCTTACTAAAACCTATAACTTCGAATCCATCATAGACTGCAGGAAGAAGGGTTACTGCATCCAATACTTCATCAAATGGAAGGGCTACGGCCCAGAAGAGAATTCCTGGGAGCACGAAAGCAACATACATTCCAAAGAACTTATGAAATCATTTAAAAGACGTCACCCAATCAAGATGGCCTGGTTGGGCATCTAGTGGCTGCTCCTTGGGGGGGGGGGGCAAGGTCAGGAAAGATGTGCCAATCCTGTAGAAATTCCTATGCACAGGCCAGCGCGGGAGCGCGCACACACGCAGCAGGTGTGCGCGCATTCCGGGTGCCCCTGGTGCCAAACAGTCTATTTGAATGGACAGCACCTGGCAGCCGGTGCTGTCCGTTCTACAGCATTGCCCGGGGCTCCAGAGACCTGATTTCCTGTGCTTCCTGTTACCTGTGACCCAGTTTGCCCTTGAATATTCTTGATCTCCGCCTTCACCGACCCTGGCTTGTCCACAACATACTACTGCCTGATCCTTGTGTACTTCTGCTGCCAGCTTGTTATCAACCCTGCCTGCACCCTACTACTCTTCTGCCTGCCCCACCAACACTGCATTGCCCGACCATTGCCAACCCAGCCTGTATCACCATGCTACCATCTTGCACAAGCTTGGAATGTCTACACAGTTCACGCCAGTGCGCCATCTCAGCCCTCGTGCCATCCTGCACTCCTGAGACACCTGTCCTCTCTACCAGAGGTTCCCGAATCAGGATAGTAAGAGAGGTTACCTGCTGCATAAGGCAGACTCAACCACCAGGTACCTGACAGATAGAGTCATCATGACAGAATCCAATCATGGGTCTGTCAATGCTCTGTGCCCTGATTGGGCAAAGCTTTCATTGCTTCAGCCAATCAGGGCTTTCAATGGACTGTGCAGTGGCCCGAACAAACGGACGACCGCCCCAATAATTTGGTTGTTCAGTGAACGGATGAACAGCCAATGTTCAGCCCGAACTCATGCTCATGCCAAACCATTCGCCCATCACTATTCATTATGATCTTTCACTACACCTTCAAGAAGAGGTGTTATAGTAGATTTCATCTTTGCACTTTGTAAAGTTTTTCTGCCCATAAAACATACAAGTTAATTGTGCGATGGGAAGAGGGATCTCATGGAGACCCATGTATAAAGTGACCAAGGCATGTGAAGGAGCGATTCTTATCCTAATTATGGTGGATATAAATGAGAAATTAGTGGTCCAAAATCTACAAAGACTTTTATATTGCCACTGGATGTCTCCCAACACATTTACCAGCATTCAGCAGGGTTTAGTTTAGAATAGTTTGTATGGTATACAATGCCATTTATGGTAAAGATGGTGCATCAATTCCCAATGGTTTAAGCATTGGGATGTTTGGTAGGAATATTGTGCAGCTTTTGAGATATATGGGAGAAGGGTTAGGACTTTATATGAAACATGCTGCCAGGTAGGCATCACGACATAGATGTGTCTGGTGGGTACATTGTGAGTTGTGACCATATACTTTGCATAGTAACATAATACATCCAAAATGGTAAGTTAAATAGAATTTATTCCATACATATACATAATAACATGGTAGCATAATGACATAACAACACATTGGTTCACCATAATATCAACATTTAAAACACCAGAGTCATTATTGCGTGTTCCCAAAATAGAAAAACCATCATTCAAATTGGTAAAATCCAAGTGAGCATAATATTGGTAACAAACTTGAGATGTGAACAGAAGGGCATCTAATAGCCCGACGCATTACGTGGCTTACTGCCACTCTTCAGAAGCAAATGCAGAATAAGTGTCTATAAGAATTTAAAAAAAGGAATATTAAATTGGGTATGTCTATAGGGGGAGGAAGAGAAGAAAGATGCAATGGTGGATCCCCTACTCATACTTACAGGCCAACTATGAGTCTGGACAAAGGTGTGGAAAGCTGAAGGCCGGTTGGGAGGGTCATCAGCCCGGGGCGGCGATTCCCATGAAACCGATGAAAAGTCAAACATAAGAAGACAGTCCCTGGGGACACATGCCCCATGGATAAATGAGAGTGACATAGACATACCCAATTTAATATTCCTTTTTTAACATTTTTATAGACACCTATTCTGCATTCGCTTCTGAAGAGTGGCAGTAAGCCACGAAACACGTTAAGCTATTAGTTGCCCTTTATTTACATCTTAAGTTTGTTACCAATATCATGCTCACTTGGACTTTACCAATTTATATAATTGTTTTTCTATTGTGGGAACACACATTAATGAGTCTGGTATTTTACATGTTGATATTATTGTGAACCAATATGTCACTATGTCATTATGCAACCATGTTATTATGTATATGTATGGAATAAATTCTATTTAACTTACCATTTTGGATGTATTATGTTACTATGCAACTTATATGGTCACAAGGCACCCGACAGACACATCTATGTCATGATGCCACCCTGGCAGCATGTTTCATATAAAGTCCCAACCCTTCTCCCATATATCTCAGTAACTAGGGATGGAGGCACATTTGCTGTGCCTCATATAAAGTCCCAAACCCTCTCTCTCTTTTTTCTTTTGTCTCAGTGTACAACTTTCTCCCAGCTGGTGGCAGGGTATGTGGAGTGCAATTTCCTTGCCCACTTATGCATAGTGGATATTTTATTATTGAAAGCTGAGTATAATTAATTATATACCTCATGAGAGACAAAGAATGTTTCGGTCATAAGTGTCCTGTCCATGATGCTAAACCCCAAGCTAGAAGGGACTGCAAGTAATAGTATAACTTCAGTTGCTGAGTGTATATCTGAATCCATGTTACAGATAACAGCAATTCTACCATTTTTTTGTTATTATATCAAAGCACTGTGTCTAATAGCTGGATCTGTGTTACTGTATGTGTAGTATTCATTCCAGAGTTTTAAGAGAACTTCAAGATATAGTTGTTGGACCATTAACAGATATTTTTAATCAATCTCTTCTAACAGGAGAAGTTCCTACAGCTAATATTGTACCTATCCACCATAAGGGCAGCAAGGTAGATTCTGGCAATTACAGACCAGTGAGTTTAACATCAATTGTAGTCAAGTTAATGGAATCACTCCTGAAAAGAAGGATCATTGATCACCTAAAAATACATAGCTTACTGGATGTAAAGCAGCATGGCTTTACTGAGGGTAGATCTTGTCAGACTAACCTGATTTAATTTTTTGACATTATTACCTGTGTTTTGGACCAGGGTGGTACTGTGGACATAGCATATCTTGATTTCAGAAAGGCATTTGATACAGTTCCACATAATGATCTAATACAAAAGTTGTACAAGCTAGGTCTTGAGTGGTTCAGTGGATATGCAGTTGGCTAAAGGATAGATCCCAGAGTGTGGTTGTAAATGGCAGAGGCCAGTCACTAGTGGGGTACCACAAGGCTCTGTACTGGGTCCTGTTCTATTTAACCTATATGTAAGTGATATAACTAAAGGTTTGTTGGCCAAGGTATGTCTTTTTGATGGTGACACAAAGGTGTGTAATAGGGTTGATATCCCCAGAGGTGTCTGTAACATGGAACATGATTTGGCATTGCTGCCAGATTGGTCAAAGCAGTGTAGACTCCAGTTCAATATTTCTAAATGTAAACTAATGCACCTAGGGAATAAGAATCCCCTTATAGAGTACAGCATTTTGGGTACAATGTTAGCCAGCACTACAGAAGAAAAAGTTTTGAGGGTGCTTATTTTCAGATGATTGCAAAATGAGGAAACAGTGTGACCAGGCAGTGAGAAAAGCAAATATAATTCTAGAATGCATCACTAGAGGGATCACCAGCAGGAGGAAGGAGGTTCTGATTCCCCTATATATCCCCTATATCAGCCGCAGAGAGCCATATTAGTGTTCTTTAACCACTTCAATACCGGGCACTTAGGACACTTCCCGCCCAGACCAATTTTCAGCTTTCAGTGCTGTTGCGATTCGAATGAGAATTGCGCGGTCGTGCAACGCTGCACCCAAACAAACTTTTTGTCATTTTGTTCCCACAAATAGAGCTTTCTTTTGGTGGTATTTGATCACCCCTGCTGTTTTTATTTTTTGCGCTATAACAAAAAAAGATCGAAAATTTTGAAAAAAAAAATTTTTTTTCTTTGTTTCTGTCACAAAAATTTGTATAAAGTACATTTTCTCCTTCACTGACGGGCACTGACGTGGCTACACTGATGGGCACTGATGAGGCTACACTGACGGGCACTGATGAGGCAATACAGATTGGCACTGATGAGGTGGCACTGATAAGGTTGCACTGATGATGGGGCAAATATGAGTTTTTTTTAAAAAAAAAAGTTTTAAAAGCTAGAAAAAAACAATATCGCGTTTTTTATTTTTGTCGTCCCCACTAGTTTATGGTGGTTTTCTTTCGAGATAAACACCCTTGTTTTACTGTTTTTCAAACAAACCCACGTCGCAACGTGCTGGCGCGTTAAGAGTAAGCTTAGCGTTGTCGTGACTTTCGA
>BLSH010524847.1:0-12903 GCA_018402905.1 Glandirana rugosa | reverse complement strand
CGACTTTGTCCGAAAAGGGTGTGTGACACTTCTACTAAAATCTTGTGATTATACCGAGAGACGCCGACTTTGTCTATTAGTGTTCTAAAATCATCTTCACAGTGTGTGGGAAAAGCCTGTTTCAGCCACAGAGAGCCATATTAGTGTTCTAAAATCATCTTCACAGTGTGTGGGAAAAGCCTGTTACAGAAAATTTAGAACAATAATATGGCTCTGTCAGGAAGACGCAGCTGTTTTCACGGTTTCCGCGGTGGTGCGCGCTCGCCAGAAACAGGCGCCAATCGGCCCTATTTAAACCTGCAGGGCTCAGTGCCCAGTGCTGTCCGTTCTACAGCGTTTCCCGCATCTGTGCCCCCGGCAAGCTATTTCTGAATGACTTCCTGTTCCTGTGACCCCGGCTATCCCTTTGGACTTGTTGCTATCTGCCTGCACCTGACCCCGGCTTGCCTACGACCCTCCGCTTGTCTGATCCCTTGTACCGTCTCTGCCAGCACGTTGCCAACCCTGCCTGTACCCGACCATCCGTTTGCCTGATCCCGCTGTACCGCACCGCCTGCTAGTTGCCGACCCGGACTGAAACACTACTCTCCTGTTTGCATGAGCTCCAGTGTACTTCTGTCTACCAGCTAAGGACTGTCCAGCCCTTGTGCCCCCCTGTGCTCCTGAGCTCCCTGTTCCCACTATCAGGGGTTCTCGAACCAGGGCCGCAAGAGAGGTTGCCCCTGCATAAGCCAGACTCTACCACCAGGTACGTGACAGGCTCTCTATGCGGCTGGAAGAACAGTAATATGGCTCTATGCCCCTGCAATAGGCTTTTCCCATACACTTTGAAGATGATTTTAGAACACTAATATGGCTCTATGCGGCTGAAACAGGCTTTTCCCACACACTGTGAAGATGATTTTAGAACACTAATATGGCTTTCTGTGGCTGAAACAAGCTTTCCCCACACACTGTGAAGAGGATTTTAGAACTAGAGTTAACTAGGCAGGGAAAAGAAACAGCTGGCCCCTCCCATGGGGGCCGTCCTCTCTTCCCACATAAACCCCCTCATAGCATAGCTCTTCAGTTTCAATGCCTAGTTTGCAAGGAGTGACCTGGCTTCCCTTCAGGGGAATTGCGGTCCAGTTTGTGACAGTTTTTTATTTAATTTTCTTTTACTTTTATTTTTATTTGTCTTCTATCAAGCAATTGATCTGCTATCAAGAAGCCAGTCGGGGCATAGAGAGTCCATGGGCTCTGTACTTTCCCCAACCTGGCCGACCGATGCGAGCCAGTCCCGCCGTATGGGGACCCGCCGCATCGTGCCCGTTCCGTGCGGCCGGCCTGGGGTGATCCCCCCTTACGCCCAGCCCCGGATGCGATTCGGGAAGGGCAACTTTCTGGCCTGCAGCATACCGCCCAAGCAGGGGTGGAAGGTCTGTGACTGGGTGGCTACCCATGGCGTCGTCCGGAGTGGTGAGTGAGAGTTCCTTCCTTCCCCCCTTTTTTAGGGGCGGAAAGGGGGGACTGACGACCCAAAAACAAAAAACAAAAAAAAACAATTTTTTTTCTGGGTAGCCGCCGGTAGGGACACGTTGAGCTCCTGTTCACCCCTTCACACCCCCCTCCTCCCCTGCACCGCACCCGATCGTCTAGCGCCGTTCGGTCGTTTTTCGCCGCCATTTTGCGGCGGACCGCCGCCATTTTGCCATAGCCGCAGACATATTGGGCCTGTAGGGCTTTCCCTTTAGCGCTCAGAGCGGCCATTTGCGGTACTGCACGTTCCCTGCAGGTGTTTTTCGGCCTCTAGTGTTCAACGGCGGCCAAATTGGAATCCCTGCTTATGCAAAAACGCGGCTTTCTGACAATCCTCAGGGTTATGGCAGCAAACAGCAAGTATAGCTAGTATAGCTGGGCACTCCTGTGGGTGCTGGTGGCGGCGGGTTCAGCCCTCCTGGGTTCCCTGGTGCACTGTGGGCGGTGGTGTGCGGCTGTGTGGGGGTGCCTTTAATTTTTTAGTATGCATCTATGTGTTACTAAGGGAGCTGAACATGCTAGGAGCAATCAGCGGCGGCGCAATCTGCGCAAGGGGCTTTTCTACACCAGCTGTGGCGGTCTTTAGTGAATTCTCCCCAGGGCGGATGTCACCAACAGGCCCGCCAAGAAGCGTCCCCCTCCTCCTTGCTTTTCAAGGGAGGATTTTGATCCGGAAGGTCCCTCTGACGGAGAAGAGGATCAGGGGACGGCAGCTGCGCATTGTGATTGGTATCGCACTACGATGCGACTCAGCCAGGATGGCGAATCGCTGATTTCTGTGCACGTGTGTGTGGTCCTCCAGGCCCCCTAGGGCACCCAAGGCTTACCCACATGATCAATTTCCTGATCAGCTTGTTTATTGTAAATGGCAGCGTCCACAGCATTCTTTTTAGCGCAGCACAGTGGTGTAGTGGGTAGCACTTGCGCCTGGCAGCATAATGCTTGCTTACTCAGATCCTAACCATGACCTGCCTGAGGTTTGCATGTCCTCCCTGTGCATGCGTGGGTTTCCTCCCGGTGCTCCGGTTTCCTCCCACACTCCAAGGGACATAGGTCCAAACAGTTCGCTACTCGCTATCCCTTGAGGAAAGCTTTTTTTAAGAAAAAAAAATGGGAGTCGCCTTGGTGTCCCGCCGATAGCTCGCCTTAATAAGACGACGACCATTCCTCTGGAAGGGGTTCCTGCCTTCAAGGGCCCCGCTGACAAAAGACAGAGGCGCTGTTAAAGTCGCTGTTCCTGGTGGCAGGCTCTACTCTGCGGCCAGCCCTGACATCCGCCATGGCGGCGCGGTATCTGTCTGAGCGTATGGCGGAGCTCCAGAATTTTCTGGACTGCGGCCGCTTGCTGGATATGCCGCAAAGGGCTGTATTTTGCTCCGAGGTTGCAAGTACCTTGGTGATGCGGCCGTTGATTTACTGCCTATGTGATCCAGGGTAGCAGCGTTGCTGTATCTTCAGACGCGTACTCTGGTTGCGTTTTTGGTCCGGTGAACATGCTTTCAAGAAAAAAAAAAAAAAAGGTCTCGCAGACCTTCCCTTTCAGGGTGGACGTCTATTCGGTCCACGGCTGGGTGAGATCATTAAGGATTTCACAGGAGGTAAGTCCCCTTCTTCCCAGTGCCTGGAGGCGTGAGTTTCTCCGTAGACACAGTAAGGTCGCTGCAGAGGCCGGGTACCGGCAGTAGCAGCGCAAAAACCAAAAAAGCGGAGGAGAAGTCCTCCTCAGCCTGATGGGTTGCCCCCACCCAGGATTCGGGTGGGGGAGCGTCTTCTGGGATTTGCAGGCCGGTGGCTAGCCCACATTCCCGATCGTTGGGTCCGGGAAGTGGTGTCCACCAGGTACAGGATAGAGTTCAACATTCTACCCCCACACACGTTCTTCCCATCAAACTAAGGGCTCCCATAGGACCGTCGGGAGGCTCTTTTTGGGGCTGTCCAAGCACTTTTGGTCCAGGGGGTGCTCGTGCCAGTGCCTCCAGAAGAGAGGTTTAAAGGTTTCTACTCTAATCTATTCGTGGTTCCCGATAAGCGGGTTCGGCCAGTACTGGACCTGAAGGCCCTGAACCGGTATGTCAGGGAGCGGAAATTCCGGTTGGAATCTTCATCACTGAGAAGTTTTGCACCCCTGGACATCAGGGATGCATACCTCCATGTACCCATTCATCCACGGCATCAGGGATTCCTGCGCTTTGCGCTTTGTGGCACTCCCCTTCGGCCTGGCCTCAGCACCTCGAGTTTTCACAAAACTGCTAGCCTCGGTGTTGGCATTGCTCCGACAGAGAGGCATTGTGGTGGTAGCCTACCTAGATGACCTGCTCCTGTGAGCGGAGTCCGTCTCGGATTGGGAGGAGAATGTGAGACTCACAATGACATCGCTGCAGGACTTCGGTTGGTTACTCAACCTGCAGAAGTCGTCGGTCTCTCCATCCTGTCGCCTGGAGTATCTGGGTCTAATTCTGGACACAGAACAGGCGAAGGTGTTCCTCCCTCCAGCCAAGTTGCTGTCTCTGCAGTCGGCAGGTTCTGTATGCGGGTGCTGGGGCTCATGGTCTCTTCATCCAAGGCATTTCGCCCAGAGTCACACTCATCTCCTTCAGCGAGCAATTCTGGCTCGGTGGGACAGGTCCCCTTGGTCCTTGGACCTTTATATCCATCTGAGCTCCCAGACCAGGGCGTCTCTGGCTTGGTGGCTTTGAGACTCGACCCTGACTCAGGGGAAGTCGTTCCTGCCCCCTCAGTGGGTGATCATCACCACGGATGCCGGTCTTTCAGGCTGGGGAGGGATCCTGGGGCAGCTGCCTGCCCAGGGCCATTGGTCGGCACAGGAGGCTCGCCTCCCCATAAATGTTCTGGAGCTGAGAGCACTCAGATTGTGCCTTTTTTCACTGGGTGAGATTGCAGGGTCGTCTGATTCGAAATCACAGCAGTGGCATATGTGAACCATCAGGGCGGCACAAGGAGTCCAGCAGCTCTGATACTATGTTGGACGGAACGTCACGTTCCGGCAATCTCTGTCATTTACATTCCCGGTGTGGAGAACTGGCAGGCGGACTTTCTCAGTCTCCAGACGCTGGACCAGGGAGAGTGGTCTCTCCACCCGGAGGTGTTCAATCAGATTTGCCGCAGATGGGGGACGCCAGACGTGGATCTCATGGCGTCTCAATTCAATCACAAGGTGGAGACCTTTGTGTCCAGAACAAAGGATCCGTTGGCAGTGGCCATGGACGCTCTGGTGGCCCCCTGGGGCCATTACTACCTTCTGTACGCTTTCCCTCCGATAAAACTGCTTCCGCGATTGATACGCAGGATAGTGGGTATTATAACAAGAATCCTGGTGGCTCCAGATTGGCCTCGGCACACTTGGTACGCCGACATGGTGCACATGGTGGCAGATGCCCCTTGGCGGCTCCCGCTGAGAGAAGACCTTCTGTCTCGGGGCCCCCTGCTTTACCCTCACTGGCTTTGACGGCTTGGCTATTGAGTCCCAGGTGCTAAGAGACAGGGGAGTCGCTGACTCAGTGATCCCTATGTTGTGGAAGGCTTGCAAGTACTTCCCGCAAGATTTACCACTGCACCTGGAAGGCTTATATAGCTTGGTGCAAGGCGGAGGGTCATTACCCTCGCTCTGATGTCGTGTCCAGGGTCATGACTTTTTTGCAGCAAGGCCTGAACAAAAACCTGGCTTTGAGCACACTCAAGGGTCAGATATCGGCTCTGGCGATTCTTTTTCAGAGACCTTGGCTTCGCACTCGTTGATTTGTACCCTTGTACAAGGTGTGCGACATGTGGCGCCTCGGTGAAGGCTCTGATGGCTCTGTGGGATCTGAATTTGGTGCTTTCTGTACTTCAGAAACCACCATATGAGAATATCAGGGAGATTTCCTTACAATTGCTGTAGCAGAAGGTGGCCTTTTTAGTTGCCATCACTTCCGCCAGATGGTGTCTGCATTAGCAGCACTATCGTGCAAGTCTCCCTACCTGGTCCTACATAGGGACAAGGTGGTCTTGCGACCCTCTCCTTCATTCCTTCCAAAGGTGGTTTCTTCCTTTCACATTAATGAAGATATTGTCCTTCCTTCATTGTGCCCTCGTCCGTCACACTCAAAAGAGATTGAGTTGCATACTTTGGACGTAGTGAGGGCCTAATGAGTGTACTTGGCTGCTACAGCTTCTTTTCAAAAAGCTGATGCCTTGTTTGGCTGTCAGAGGGTCTGCGCACAGGGTTGGCGACCTCGTTGGCTACGATTTCTCGTTGGATCAGACAGTCCGTGACCCATGCGTATTCTGTTCGGGGCAAGGTGCCCCCTTTTCCGGTCATGGCTCATTCTGCCCAGGCTGTTAGCACTTCCTGGGTTCTCAGACACCAGGTCTAGGTGTCGCAGGTGTACAAGGCGGCCACTTGGGCCTCGGTTCACAATTTCACTAAGTTTTTTAAGTTGATGTGCTAGCATCTTCGGATGCTGCTTTTGGCCGCAAAATTTTGCAGGCGGCAGTGTAGGCGCATCTGGCGCCTCCTTAGAGGTTCAGTTGGGTACTGTTAGCGTTTACCCACCCCTCTTTTTGACACAGCTTGGGGACATCCCCACATGTAATGGAGAGCTGCGTCTGTCAGTGAACGATAGGAGAAAAAGGGATTTTTTAAAACTTACAGAGCAGAAACAAAGTAGTGATACTGCACTTTACTGCTATTAAATAGGACATTTGTTGTATGCAGTCAATGCATGCAATACAAACATGAGGTTTCCCTGGCCATTAACCACTTCAGCCCCGGAAGGATTTACCCCTTTAGAACCAATGCACTTTTTGCGATTCGGCACTGCGACACTTTAACTGACAATTGCGCGGTTGTGCGCCATTGTACCCAAACTAAATTTGCATCCTTTTTTTCCCACAAATAGAGCTTTCTTTTGGTGGTATTTGATCACCTCTGCGTCATTTCTGATCGCCGCTATAACAAAAAATGAGCGATGATTTTGCAAAAAAAAAAACAATTGTTCTTACTTTTTGCTAAAATACAAATCAAAAAAAAAAAATATAAGAAAACATTTTTTTCATCGGTTTTGGCTGATTTATATTCTACCTCATATTTTTGGTAAAAAAAAAAATCACAATCTGCGTTTATTGATTGGTTTGCGCAAAAGTTGCCGCTTTTACGAATGATGAGAATTCATTTCTGGGGGTTTTATTTTTTTTAATTTTGTACTAGTAATGGTGGCTATCTGCAATTTTTAACGGTACTGCGATATTGCAGCAGACATATCGGACCATTTTGACACTTTTTTGGGACCATTGGCATCTATACAGCGATCAGTGCTATAAAAATGCACTAATTACTGTGTAAATGTCATTGGCAGTGAAGGGGTTAACCTGAGGGGGCGCTTTAAGGGTTAAATGTGTTCCCTAGGTGTGTTCTAACTGTATAAGGGCTGGGCTGGCAGGGAGAGTGGAATGATCACAGCTTCCATATACAGGAAGCCTGTGATCACAGCCCTTCTCCCTCTATGAGAACGGAGATACGTGATTACATACATGGACCTCCGTTCTCTTACTGCGGGGGGGGGGGGGGCGGTCGGCAACTGGTTAATGACCCACTACCACGAGGAAGCATGCAGTTGCATGAAATCAAGTTTGTGGTCAGCATATGATAACAGTTCCTTATAATAATTGTGGTGCACAGGATTGCTGCTTTGTTAATGTTCTTTTCATACACTTGATTGCAGCTGTACCTAGAATCACTGCAACGTGCAATACATAGTATACTAGTGAGAGAGGTATAAAAGCAAGCAAAAAATGCATATGTCTTGTTACACTCAAATGTAAGTAGCTGAAAGTTTAGGTGTGCAGCTGTATGTGTTCTTTGGAGTATAACCTTCTTAAGAAATGTTAAGTGGTATTTTGTTACCAAGATAATAATCTAGCCAGCTTTAGAAGTTTATTTTCTGAAGATCTTTGAGAGATGATTGTTACTTGGTTACTTGGTTACTGTTACTGCCACCCAAGAAATGAAAAAACAAATCGCAAATCTATCTGACACTGTTTTTTCTCATTATTTAAACCTGATACTTGCATTGCCAGTAAACACTCATCCTTGGAGTCTAGGAAAATGAAATATTATGGCACCCTCAGTATTTCTTTTTTTTGTGTGCTTTTTTTTTAGTATTTTGTGTGTGTAGGGAGTTGCTGATTAACCACTTCCCGCCTGGCCATCATATGACGCCCGGCCGAATAACCCTCGATCTTGTGCATCGCACACATCACGGCGATCGGTGGTGCGGTGTGTCAGTCTGACACACCGTATTACCGATCTCTGTAAATAGCCTTGACTTAAATATCTTGGAAGTTGTAAATATAAACTATATATGTGAGCAAGTTGGTTATGTCCCCATCCCTAATTGGACAGAAAAAGCATAAGAATACCCCCTGTGGGACTTTGAAGGGAGAACCAACTCAGAAAGATTAAAAAAGGCAAATTCCATAAGGGTAGTGGATAGTACCCAACAAGCACAATATGCGTACAAAATACACAACAAAACATAAATAATGACTAACAAATGTTTTACATTGAACACACAAGTTGATAAAAAGACCACTCATCTGGAGGAGTCTAAGGAGGCAGAGAAGGACCCAACTAGGACTTTCCAGGACTATTTTACAGCCATTTTTGTGCCTAAAAGTTTGGGTCCCCATTGATTTCAATGGGGTTCAGGGTCCGGGACAAAGTTTGGGTTCTGTCTGGACCCGAACCCGGACTTTGTCCCGAAGTTTGGCCGAACCAGCAGAACCCAGACTTCTAGAAGTTCGCTCAACTCTAGTCCTGGAAAGTCCTAGAGGTCTGCAAAAGGAAGGAAATGGGGGTAAGGGTGGGACAAGTGACCTACAAATAAATGGGGACAGGGAAATAACTTTAAATATTTTTTAAAAAATAAAAACATAAAAAAAGCAAAAATGGAGGTGAATGTGGATCATCTTCAAACTGGGCCTGAAAAGTATTAAATAACGGTAGAGGCCATATAACTGTTCTAAAATCATCTTCAAACTGTGTCAAAAAAGTATAAATAAGCCGGGAGAACCCATATCACTGTTCTGCAAACATATGGAAAATGTGTGTGTCACTTTAAATGAAACCGGGAATAAGTGAACATCTGTTCTGCACACCTCTGTAAACTGTGTGTGTCACTTTAAATGAAACTGGGAATAAGTGAACATCTGTTCTGTACACATCTATAAACTGTTTAGAACACTTTACCTAAAACCGGGAGGAACCATACACCTGTTCTGTGAACATCTGGAATCTGTGTGTGAAACTACAGCATAGAGAAGAACAGGCATATGGTTTCGCTCTTCATACACAGTTTGCAGATGTTTGAAGAACAGTGATATGATATCACTGTTCTTCAAACATCTGCAATTTGTAGACACACAGGAGAGTGGCAGATAATAACCACCCAATATTCAGCTGTATAGAAAAAGGGAGGGAGTAAGTCAAAAGGTAAACCTAGCCAAGAAGAACCCAAAAATATCCCCTGGTTATGAATGTATATAATCACATAGAGTAGCCTACCTGTTAACCAGAAGTCAGGCGCCTGTACGGCATACAGCCAACAAAATAGTGTTTGTGGGGATACCCAGAAGGGAAAATCCGACCAGCAAAGAGACCAGTCAACTCATCAACAAAACCAAGCCAAAGCTGGAAAAGTCTAGGGGGACATAAAAATGTAATAATGATGAATATAGGAGGGGATTAACGATATGAATAAAAGCCTCAGAGAGATAAATGAATAAATAAACTGTAAAGGCTATTAATAGCCTAATAGTTAGAATCAATGCAACACATGAAAAGCCATAAGAATACCTTATTTGAAGAGACAAAGAAACTAGCATCCATCCACAGTATATCAAAGCCCCAGAATGAGAGCCGGCAAAGACCTGCTGGTAAATACCATCCCCTAAAATTGGGTGACCAATCACCTATGCTCGAATGATTGTGTCTACCCGCTGATCCAATGAAACCACAAGGGCTGGCTCCCCCATCCAGCGGGGGGTGTAGACTGGTGTTGGCCAGTGAGGGAAGACATCTCTCTCGAACGCCACCATGGCAGCGTGCATGCCGAAGGTGTCATCGGAAAGCTGACAGGAAGGAGCAGGAAGCCATGACGTCAGATGATGAGGCGGCGCAATCCCGCACAGACAGAAATGGCTGGAAGCCCCGCCCATACAGACAAACTACAGCCCAGACGTAGGCACTACATGCGAGTAAGGATGATACTACAGCACCGCCCCCACCATACTGTCAAACTGCAGCAGCAATCCCCCAAGAGGGAGAAACATGCGGGGTGCCAAATATATACGACAAAAGAACGGGAAAGCAGGCACTACCCACCTGTGGGAACCATGAAGCTATAGCCAGGCTACTGGGAGGATAGTGGTAAAGTCAAAAATGGCAAGGAAGGTCCATATGTCAAAAATTGATAAAAATAAAAATAAATTAAAAAAAAAAAAAAGGGGGGAAGGGGGAGAGAGGGGGGAAGGGAAAAAGGCAGGAGTAGACAAAAAAGGAAAAAAGTGTACATTCAATGTCTAATGAACATTGTGTTGATTCTGAAATGAGAAAATGCATCAAAAACACATAACAGTAATTGCAAATATGTATGCCATATAATGGGACCGGGATCCAATACCCTTGAGTCCTGCTACCATATATCGACACTCTCATAGTATTGTGGGTGTTAAATCACATGTTGTCAAAAACTATGACCATCTTGTACCCTAAATCCCCAATGTGGGAAAGGAGGGGGGGGGGGAATGGATGTAATCGGATGTGAAGACACTGGAAAAAGTCCCCATTCTAAAGTAATTGGGACAAATACTTTATGTTTACTTTTTTAGGGCTTACTTTGTTGCTCAGATTAATCCCGTTCCGGACCTCCTGAGGTGAAATCCTCAAGGCAAGGTCTATAGGTAATGGCCTCATTAAGGCCAGGATAAGTGGTAGCCTTAAGTCGAAAAATCCACCTTTGTTCCCGCTGTAGCAGAAAGTTATTCAGATCACCCCCTCTAGTGCCCATATGTACCCTATCCAGCCTCCTTTGGAAGCTCTTTACCATGGGATCAGCTGTGACCGTCACAGCTGATCACAGTGTAAACAGGAAGAGCATTGTATTGGCTTTTCCTCTACTCATATCTGCAGACGCGGGTAGAGGAGAGCCGATCAGTGGCTCTTCTGACAGGAGGGTCTGCGCTGATTGTTTATTTCCAAATTTTGGAATTTGAATTTTCAGATTTTCAAATTTCAAATTTTCAAATTTTTTAATTTCTGAAAAATTTGTTAATCGGATTTTCATTATTCAAATATTTCCAAATTAACACATTTTTTCAAATTTTGTTGAAAAAAGAAATTAGGAACGAAACAAATTGTACATGTCTACTTTTCAGATAAGTTCACAAATAGTGATGAGCCAAACATACCTAGAGTTCCGATGCTGTATCTGAAGCCCACGCAGTCAATGAGAGCAGATGAGGATTTAATATAGATGTTATTAGGGTTCCCCCAAAAAAAGACCTGAGGTTGCATGCCTAATTCATACCAGGCCCCTTAGGTCTGCATAATCAAATTTTATATCAGACGTTTTGGGTCTGATATGAATTTTAAGGAGGAACCCCATGAAAAAATCAAGGGAAAAAAGAGTTAAGTCCCCCCAGACAAAATCCACACCATGCCCTTATCCAAGCATGCAGCCTGGCAGGCAGGGAAACGGAGGGATGTGCATGTACTCCCCCCTCCAAACCATACCAGGCCATATGACCTCAACATGGAGGGGTTGCTTGGACCAGCATAGCAAAGCAAAGACAAAGCGTTATTCTATTTTTAAGTGCACACCCACAGAGGCCATGGTTGTGGGGGTCTGTGAGTGGGGGCTTAAAAATAAGGAGGCATCCAGGTACCAGTCTACCCCTACTCATTCAAAAATAAAATGTAAAGTGTACTTGCAGTTTTCGATCTTTAATTTTAAAAAACCCCATGATGTTCCACATCAATCTCTATACCCTAGGTTCACTGATTGATCAAGTGATTGATAATGGATTGAAGTTGTGGCACTTTTTAAAAAATAAAAGATTTATCAAAAACTGTGTTTTTGTTGATAGGGCCTTGTTCTATCAACATGGGGACAAGGTGCTTTGCCAAGGGTGTTCTCATGTGGCCTGGTATGGCTCAGGAGGAAGGGTTTTCCCCTGGGTATGGTTTTTGGGTTTGGTATGAATTTGGAGGGACCCCATGCCTTTTTTTAAACTATCCCAGCTCAATTGCTTACATGGCCAGGGATTTCTGGCCATATAAGTGAAATGTGCTAGTGATTTCATTGCTTGTTAAAGAGGAGGTCCGCCTGGGGGGCGTGGCTAGACGCCGGCGAGGACAGACGTGCCTTTCGCAGCTCCGGACACCCGCGGCCTCCATCCAAAGGCATCTGCCCGCTAGACAGTGGACAATTCCACATGCATCCAGCATCTTATCGCTGACACTGCGGTACACACTTTGAGCCCGGTGACGAGCGGATTCGAAACCCTAAACTGATCCCGCGGCTGATTGACCGGAGACAGCGTGGCTCGCTCCAGCCCTCCTCTGAGCACCATCTCCAGTGTGGGACCCGGTAAGAGGGGACAATAATTTGGGGAGACACCTCTCAGTGTTGAGACCTGCTCCCTCGATCCAGAGGCCCTGTCCCGGAGACCCCCGACTCCACCTTATCAGACTGATTTAGGCCCGGGACCACAAGGCCTCAGACACCCTAATCTGTCCCCCTTATCGGCGGCGGTTTCCCCGTGGTGAACGCCCGTCTTCTGACCCACCAAGGCTCTCCCCAACAACATCTGCCTAACAGAACCCCTACCTATAACCTGGAGGAATTGGGGTGGCTGAGCGGCCTGTGAGGCCTGAGGGAGCCATATTGGTACACCCAGGCCTAATGCCTGGGAGCAGCCGCTCTCTCTCCGGCCTCTCTACCACCCGGCTCTGCTTCATCTCCCGGCCTAACCACACGATGATATACTGCAAACCACCTAAGCCTGCCTAATACCATAAACCAACCTTACAACTAATGACTCGCTGATTTACTTATGTCCACAGCACTGCAACTTTCATTGCCCTGAGAACTTTCTGACTTAACTCTTGATTGCTACCTGAATCATGACTCGCAAAAGGAAGGAGTCAGCGCAACCAAAAAAACAAAAAGATTTTTTCTCTCCAGCCTCTAGAGATCTTTCACAGGTTGGCGCAAGTGGATCTCCTAACTCCTCATCTGGCTCCACTCCTAAGTCTACTAGCCCTACATCTCAAGGGGGATCCGCTCGTCGATCACCAGAAGCATCTACACCAACGATCCGAAGTCC
>BLSH010524846.1:67240-77805 GCA_018402905.1 Glandirana rugosa | reverse complement strand
TCCACACATCTCTGGAGCGGCTCTCTATGGAGCTCTCTATGGAGCTGGGTCACACATCTCCAGAGCGGCTCTCCATAGAGCTCTCTATGGAGCTGGTCCACACATCTCTGGAGCGGCTCTCTATAGAGCTCTCTATGGAGCTGGTCCACACATCTCCAGAGCGGCTCTCTATGGAGCTCTCTGTGGAGCTGGTCCACACATCTCCAGAGCGGCTCTCTATGGAGCTCTCTATGGAGTTGCTCCACACATCTCCAGAGTGGCTCTCTATGGAGCCGGTCCACACATCTCCGGAGCGTCTCTCTATGGAGCTCTCTATGGAGCCGGTCCACACATCTCCAGAGCAGCTCTCTATGGAGCTCTCTATGGAGCCGGTCCACACATCTCCAGAGCGGCTCTCTATGGAGCTGCTCCACACATCTCCAGAGTGGCTCTCTATGGAGCTCTCTATGGTGTGGTGCCAGTCCACACATCTCTGGAGCGTCTCTCTATGGAGCTCTCTATGGTGTGGTGCCGGTCCACACATCTCTGGAGCGGCTCTCTATGGAGCTCTCTGTGGAGCTGGTCCACACATCTCCAGAGCGGCTCTCTATGGAGCTCTCTATGGAGTTGCTCCACACATCTCCAGAGTGGCTCTCTATGGAGCCGGTCCACACATCTCCGGAGCGTCTCTCTATGGAGCTCTCTATGGAGCCAGTCCACACATCTCCAGAGCAGCTCTCTATGGAGCCGGTCCACACATCTCCAGAGCGGCTCTCTATGGAGCTCTCTATGGAGCTGCTCCACACATCTCCAGAGTGGCTCTCTATGGAGCTCTCTATGGTGTGGTGCCGGTCCACACATCTCTGGAGCGTCTCTCTATGGAGCTCTCTATGGAGCCGGTCCACACATCTCTTGAGCGGCTCTCTTTGGGGCTCTCTATGGAGCTGGTCCACACATCTCCAGAGCAGCTCTCTATGGAGCCGGTCCACACATCTCCAGAGCGGCTCTCTATGGAGCCGGTCCGCACGTCTCTGGAGCGTCTCTCTATGGAGCTCTCTATGGAGCCGGTCCACACATCTCTTGAGCGGCTCTCTATGGAGCTCTCTATGGAGCCGGTCCACACATCTCCGGAGCGGCTCTCTATGGAGCTCTCTATGGAGCCGGTCCACACATCTCTTGAGCGGCTCTCTATGGAGCTCTCTATGGAGCTGCTCCACACATCTCCAGAGCGGCTCTCTATGGAGCCGGTCCACACATCTCCTGAGCGGCTCTCTATGGAGCCTGCCCACACATCTCCGGAGCGGCTTCGGTGCGAATTTGCACAGGGGGTCCTGTGTGTCTTTTGGTCCATTTCAGGTCCAAATTCAGCCCAAAATTTGGGCTGAAATCAGACCTGAAATGGTGGACGGGGACACCCCGGACCCCTCCTGTGAGCCCCTCTGTGCTCTAGTTTGACCCCCCCCCAGCCTAAGTGACACTTTTTGGGGCCTATTGACATTATTACAACGATTAGTGGTATAAAAATGCAGTGATCAATGTATAAATGACATTGGCAGGGAAGGGGTTAACACTAGGGGGCGATCAAGTGGTTAAGTGTGTTCCCTGGGTGTGTTCTAACTGTGGGGGGGATGGGCTGCCTGGGACATGAAAGAGATCGCTGTTCCTGATCACTGGGATCAGCAGATCTCAGAACAGGGGATCTTGGCCCTGTTTACATGGGCAGATCCCCGTTCTGCCTCTCTATACCACGATCGCGGGAGGCCGGTGCACATCGAGTCCGTGGGACCCACGGGCACGTATCTACAGTGTCACATGCACAGACCACCGTATGGGTATGGCGGTTTGCGCAGGAGAGCTGACCTGCCGCCATACATATACAGTGGCTGTATATATAGTGGCTGGTAGGCAAGTGGTTAATGATGCTTAGAGTGCAACAATAAAAATGATAATTTCCTTTAAATATAGTGCCTGGGGGGTCCCCTTAATGTACCTGTAAAGTGGTGCATCTGTATCATGCACACTACAGCAAAAATTATATTTCTAAAGAAAAAAAAAAATGGTCAAATCCAGTTTAAAATGACTCACGGTTACAATTGCCGGCACCCAGCTATTGAAAGAATACAGAAGAAAACAGCATGGGGTCCCCCCCAGTCCATACCAGGCCCCCTATGTGAATGTGTATCGGGTACATTATACCCCTACCCATTCACCAAAAAAGTGTCAAAAAGTAATAACCACTAGAAATAGTTTTTAGACACTTTATTAAAAAATAAAAAAATAGTGTCCCTCGATGTAAATGCTTCATCAATCACGACTCCCGCCGGACCCGGAAGTGAAAAAAAAATGCTACACGTTCTGGCCTCCCATCTGCTGCCCGCTCTGTGCTTTGATAGTTCTTATATAGGCAAGGGGCGAGGCCCCTCCAGCTATGTCACCCGGTGGCACCGTGTCTTCTGATATCACGTGAGAAGGGGCCCCAAAGCACCCACCCCCACATGGTTTGAGGGGGCGCTCGCTCATCCCCTCGCCTTTCCTGCCCTGTCGGGATACATGATCAGATAAGGGTCTCACGTGGATTTCAGGGGGGACCTCACGCGTTTTTTTTTTACTTCTGCCATGGGTTCCCCTTAAAATCCATACCAGACCCAAAGGGCCTGGTATGGACTGGGGGGAGGGGCCCATACTGTTTTTTTTTCTTTATTTTTTTTACCGGCACTTTTAATTTTTTTATTCAGCTGTCAGCGGGGAAACCCATTGACAGCTGATGACTCCTTGGTTGTTAAGGATACCACGGCTGGCTTCCCAGCTGAACACCCGGCGAACACCCAGCAAATGGAGGCAAATGTTCGCCCATCCCTAGTAGGGATAATTTGGGGGGAATTAATGCTGGGGGGGTGAGGATGTGTACTTGGAGAGGAAATGTTTTTTTAGAGCTCACAAATCCACCTATAATACCGATTAACAAAATTCCATAGAGCAGAAGGAGAGGCCAGATGTACCAACACCATTTATACCCGGGAGGATCCGCCATCTTATCACTTAAAATGTTTACATTTCTGCTAATTTCCTGTTGGCTTGGCAACAACTTTTTCATTTACAAGTAAGAAAGTTACATATATATATACACACTTCTTCTGTAATAGAAAAAAAACTTTTGGTGATATAAACAATATAACTTTGTATCTCTCTATGTCCTGTCTGAGCAATGTTTATAAACAATGTTACTTTGTATCTCTCTATCTCCCGTCTGAGCAATGTTTATAAACAATGTTACTTTGTATCTCTCTATGTCCCGTCTGATCAATGTTTATAAACAATGTTACTTTGTATCTCTCTATCTCCTGTCTGATCAATGTTTATAAACAATGTTACTTTGTATCTCTCTATCTCCCGTCTGATCAATGTTTATAAACAATGTTACTTTGTATCTCTCTATCTCCCATCTGATCAATGTTTATAAACAATCAGAGCTAACGGCAGCCACTTCATTGGGAAAATAAATTCTGATTGGTAACTATTTCCTGCACTCTGGCCATTGCTCTTTTCTGCAGGTCAGATGGTATTCTTAGCTTGTTTGTCTGTGATTCTGTACGGTCAGCTTTGTATCTGCCAGTCTCAGGAAGCTCTGTATCTGCCAGTCTCAGGAAGCTCTGTATTTTCCAGTCTCGGGAAGCTCTGTATCTTCCAGTCTCAGGAAGCTCTGTATCTTCCAGTCTCAGGAAGCTCTGTATCTTCCAGTCTCGGGAAGCTCTGTATCTTCCAGTCTCGGGAAGCTCTGTATCTTCCAGTCTCGGGAAGCTCTGTATCTTCCAGTCTCGGGAAGCTCTGTATTTTCCAGTCTCGGGAAGCTCTGTATTTTCCAGTCTCGGGAAGCTCTGTATCTCCCAGTCTCGGGAAGCTCTGTATCTTCCAGTCTCGGGAAGCGCTGTACCTTCCAGTCTCAGGAAGTTCTATGTCTTCCAGTCTCTGGAAGCTCTGTATCTTCCAGTCTCGGGAAGCTCTGTATCTTCCAGTCTCGGGAAGTTCTATGTCTTCCAGTCTCTGGAAGCTCTGTATCTTCCAGTCTCGGGAAGCTCTGTATCTTCCAGTCTGGGGAAGATCTGTGTCTTCCAGTCTCGGGAAGCTCTGTACCTTCCAGTCTCGGGAAGCTCTATGTCTTCCAGTCTCGGGAAGTTCTGTACCTTCCAGTCTCGGGAAGTTCTATGTCTTCCAGTCTCAGGAAGCTCTGTATCTTCCAGTCTCGGGAAGTTCTGTATCTTCCAGTCTCGGGAAGCTCTGTACCTTCCAGTCTCAGGAAGCTCTGTACCTTCCAGTTTCAGGAAGCCCTGTATCTTCCAGTCTCGGGAAGATCTGTTCATTGTCTCCAGCACAGGGAAATGGAATGAACACGCAGGCATTATGGATGAGTATCTTTCAGGCAATCCCCGCTTGTCTTCTCACATCGAAAACACTTTCAGTGTCTCGGAGTGCCCAGCGCCCGCCATGAAGATCCATCCTCATCCTTGTTTAATGTTGACAAGCGATAATCCCAGAGCAGTCAGACAATCATGGCTGATTCCTGGAAATTACCAAAAAGAGAACGATGAATGTCACCCCGGCAGACACAACTGTGTCTCCGAGAAAGTACCATTCCCACCGCAGTGTTACCAGCAATGCTACGATATTTCCTGAACTAAACCTTTGAAGCTTGCTAGTATTTATTCAACCTTAGTAACGTATGTATCCCTTTATTAAAGCCAAGTACCCTCCCTCCCTCCGCTATCGCATCTAAACCACTTGCCGACCGCAACACATTTACAGCGGGTAAAATAAGTATTGAACCCGTCACCATTTTTCTAGGTAAACATATTGGTAAAGGTGCTATTGACATGAAATGTTCCCACATGTCGGTGACAACCCATGCAATCCAAACATACAAAGACACCAAAACAACCCATTCAGAAATGAAGTTCTGTGTAATAAAATGGAAGGACACAGGGAAAAAGTATTGAACACATGAAGAAAAGGAGGTGCAAAAAGGCATGGCAAGCCAAGACACCAGCTGAAATCTATCAGTAATTAGAAAGCAAACCCACCAGGGGCGTACCGATAGGGGCCTCAGGGGTCTCAAATGTGACCGGGCCCCATGCTCCAGGGGGCCCATGCGAATCCCCTGTGCCGAAATATATAGTACCCAGCATGGTATCCCCTGGACAGTGATAGCATGGCGGGAGCACCCATGAGCCTGAAAGGTATGTTCATTGGAACCCTGTGCCATGTCCCTGTGCCTGATCAGTGGGAAGGGCCCCACGCTCAGAGAGAAGGGCCCCAGCTGAGGGTCAGGGGGGCCCTTCATGGTTTCTTGCACCAGGGCCATTAAGGTTCTAGTTACACCTCTGAATCCCACCCCTTGTCAGTGCAAATTAATATCAGTTGGTTCAGTCTCACCTGATGGCCTATAAAAAGGCGTCTCATTACTAAGGTCACACAAGAAACCTCTCATGATGGGTAAAAGTAAAAAGCTCTCTCAAGACCTTTCCAACCTTATTGTTGCACACCTAGCGGGTGGCATTGGTTGCAGAAGGATTTCTAAACTTCTAAGCTTCTGATGTTCCAGTGAGCACTGGTGGGGCCATAATCCGGAAGTGGAAAGAACATCATTTCACCATAAACATGATTTCTGAAAGAAAAATGAAAAGAATTATCAGAAGAGTTGTCCAAGAGCCAAGGACCACTTGTGGAGAGCTTCTGAAAAACCTGGAATTAGCAAGTACACAATAAGTAATGCAGTCACCCACCATGGCCTGTTTGCCCGCTCAACACACAACACTCCATTGCTGAAGAAAAAGCATGGTGAAGCTTAGTTAAAGTTTGCTGCATAACATTTAGACAAGCCTGTGAAATACCGAGAGAATACAGCCTGGTCAGAGGAGACCAAAATGGAAATATTTGGATGCCATAATACACCCCATGTATGGAGGTCACATGGAACATCACCCCAAAAACGCCCCATACCAACAGTGAGGTTTGGAGGTGGGAACATCATGGTGGGGGCGGGGCTGTTTTTCTGGCAAACTTCATATCATTGAAGGAAGGATGAATGATGATAAAAATCTGCTGCCATCTACCAGGATGATGAAGATAAAACGAGGGCGGACATCTCAGGAGGACATCTCAGGAGGACATCTCAGGAGGACATCTCAGCAAGACAATGATCCCAAACACAAAGCCAAAGACAAAGAAAATAAAGCTGCTAGAATGGCCCAGCCAATCACCTGACTATCTAATAGAAAAACTATGGAAAGAACTAAAGATCGGAGTTCATAGAAGAGGCCCACGGAACCGTCAAGATTTGAAGACCAAAATCACACCTGAGCAACGCATGCGACTCGTTCCTCCATACAGGAGCCGGCGTCTTGAAGCCGTCATTACCAACAAAGGATTTTGTACCAAGTATTAAATACATTGCAGTTAGCGGGTTCAATACTTTTTCCCTGTGTCTTTCCAATTATCACACAGAACTTCATTTCTGAACGTATTTGTTTTGGTGCCTTTGTATGGATTGCATGGGTTGTCACCGACATGTGGGGAACATTTCATGTCAATCTCACCTTTACCAATATATTTACCTAGAAAAATGGTGACGTGTTCAATACTTATTTTACCCGCTGTATATACAACGGAAAATTGTAAACTTACCTGACGGTAATTTTCCTTTCCTGATGCAAAGCACGACAGCACAATATGCATGGGCTGGCTCCGCCCCCCACGCCCAGTTACAGGATCCGGTTACACTATAAAATCAAACACCTCCCACCAGGCAACATTCTCCTTATTTATTATCACTGCGAAGCCTTTAGGGAGGGACCTATATGCTGTCGTGCTTTGCATCAGGAAAGGAAAATTACCGTCAGGTAAGTATACAATTTTCCGTTTTCCTGACACAAAGCACGACAGCACAATACACATGGGACTTAGCAATCACCAAAAAGACAAGGGTGGGAAATGCTGAAGGGTTTAAATTGAGGATTATCTTTATCCCACTGAATGCCTGATGTGACTTGTAGGTAAAGCTGTTGGGACCACTTTAAAATGGTCCTACATGTGTTAGATGCAGGCTATGTTGCGGTTATCCTTTAATTCTGGAGGTACTCCCTTGAGTTCTGTCCATGGATGAACCATCTGCCTAGTAAGCAGTTTCTGTACTCAAATTGATGGATTTGTCCTAGGCCATCTCGCCCTCTTGAACAACTTGATCCATCCAGGACAAATGTTTTACTGGACAGCTACTGCCCCCCACTGTTGCTGTTAGGCCTGAAGAGCCCCTTGTTTGATCCTTTATAGAAGGGCCACTTCTATGTATCAGTTCGACCTCGAACCCCTTTCCAATCTTGTGGTAATTCGGACACTTTGTTTGGATAGGCTGGACAGATGATGTCTAATCCCTCTGAAAGACGCCGACCACCGTGTAGTGCTGGTGAGGAGACAAGTGCCCCTTCTGCCTGAAAATGGTAGCAACAAGGTCGATTATGCTTGACACTTGGATATCTGAGACCTTTCCTCTAGCCATACGGACTTCTGCTTCTGAGTTACTGGCCACCCTGAGGAAATCTTTCCAGCTGAAATGGAGAGTAAGACAACATGTCCCTCACTATTTGGAAGACCCAAGGGAAGGGTCTGCTTAGGTCTCGGATTGGTTACCAAGATATGCAAAAGTTACTGTATGCCAAAGAGTGAGGACACGTTTGAGCCTCCTACCTACTGCTTAATTCCCCGTCTAGGGTTACTTGCATCTGATTTGATCGTTCCACCGGGGAACAGAAGATTCCATCCTTAATTCTGCAAGGTCTTCTATGTTCTAGTATGCCTGAAGTTTGGAGTGTCTGTGTCCTGAACAGGGTTTAACCCTAACAGTGAGGTCTCCAGATTTACTTCTTGATTTTCAGCATCTAGGAATACCTCGTGTAAGTTTGGATGATACCGTTGACCACGCTGTGTGAGGTTTTAGACTACAGGAAGGTGACTAAGAGGACCCTGACTCCGCACTGTACCTGAGGATATCCTGGCCTGCAGGCCACTATTATCCTTCTCACTACTGGATGAATGTGGACCCTGATAAGGAGCCTGGGGACCGAGATGTATGTACCCCTTTGCTGATCGGCAGTCCCCGTTGGGTGTTGGTGGTTCTGCTACTTCCCCCTAAGGGAAGCCATCACGGTTAATTTCAGGTTGATATCCTGATAACCTTCTTTGTTTGTAGAGAACGACTTGGACTGCCTTTTGGTTTCAACCTCCAACGACTTGTATCTTACGGTGTTTGACCGGAAGTTTCTAGGAAATCAAACCCCAAAAGGAGATGCCTGACAACAGTTGACTCGTTTGCCTCCCTTCTTGACAGTGAAGATAGGCTCTTGTTGTTCTGCTATTGTTTCACGCATAGCTGAAGCTCCCTTTGTTGCGCTTTCTGAGCAACTTCCACTTACAGACCATTGCCACTCTGATCTTTTTCTTCCTTGGCATGGCTACCCAACAGGTAACTAGACTGGTATGCCAGGTAGCTGTACAGCTGAAAGACCTGACTGGCTTGGCCACCATCCAGGTCTCCCTCATGGGGTCACTTGCTCCTGGTGCGGGAAGCAAGGCTTTCCATGTTATAGACCCTGCTAGTTCTATATCTTCCAGTGAGACTCCGAATCCTCTGGATTACTATACACTTCCTCTCTGGCCTCCTGAGACCAGGGGATGGTGAAAGTTAAGTGTACGTAAGGTGTGCGAACATTTCCACCATCTGCACACTGTTCATGTGATGCTTTTTCTTTTTTTTTTTTTTAAATGTCTCTTGATATGCTGTACAGTATCTTGCAATAAGAATGCTGGATCCTGGGTTGATACGCGGTCCTTCCCTCTTTCCCTTCGACCGAGGGATGCCACAGCTTGGAACGAGCTATTAACGAACAAGATATCCAACACGGTTGTCCTCCCAAAGGGTAAGACTACCGTAATCTTCACCTGTTAATGGCTCCTTCCAGTTTGCACATTGCCTGGCTAGTTTTTTTTTTTTTTTGTCAGGCCTGAAGAGAGTGTTGAGGCAGCCAGCTGTGCCCAAACAAGAACACCTGTAGCCCTTTGTTTTGCCACACGACCTCTACTGGACGTAAGGTCCCGAAACTGCCTTGAATATGTGGCAAGGATAACCTCTATCTAATAAACTCGCAGTGACATTCTCATACAGCCCAGTGATGGTACTTTGCAGGACCATGGATCTACTGAAGTGTGCACCTCCCCATCTGCTGGGTCTCATGCCGACCTGCCATCTCACCTGATGGCTTGACTACTTGTCATGGTTCTATCTGATGAACTTGGGTCTTCATCTTTCTTTATGCTTAAAGTCAAAAACCCTGCTTTTGGCTAAGAATATTGGAGAGCAGACTCCTTGACATGTTCTTCTTAAATAGGTGGTCTACCGATGAACCAGATGTGGTGCTGCTTGACTCAAGCATTGTCTGCTCTAGGGAGTCTAAGAGGGAATGAAATGTGTTGGCGGGGAGGAACGTACATGCCAATGGCCTCATACCTGCACAGGACCTCCCAATGTTAATTTAGGTAAGGCCCTGAATCCTGTTCCATAATGTAGGGATGCAGCCCACTTCTCTACCCGAAGTGGACTGTTTGAGATTCACACCCAGAACCTCAGTGCTGGCAGACAGAAGTGCTACTCCTGTGCGCCCCGTACTGTCATTCCCGAATTTACATATAATTTCGTTGACCGCCCCCTACTGGGTTACCATGGTCGAATAGACTCAGTTGCTCCCTGAAAGGAGAGAACTCGGCTTTAGCATCAGATAATGATTATGGTTCCTTCCATTATCCTCTATGTTTTTCCCAGGATTAACCTGTCACTCCGTCTTTGTTACTTTGCTCATCCTCTGGTCATTGGTGATTCACTCATCCGGGTTAACTGACCTGCTCAACGGTATACCATTCTGCCTCCACCGTGGCTGAATTGCCTCAATGGCCACTTTATTCTGCTCTTGGGACCCAGGCTACAGAAATGATTTTAACAGGTTACTGCCACATGCTACTCAATAGTAGTATAAGTTTTCCTCATTCACATTCCTTCACTGTTCCCAAGCCCCTGCAAAGGATATTGATTCTGTAGGCAGACGTCACCCATGGTTCTTCTGGTGGAAGCTCCTAGACCGACCTCTTTGAGGTAGAGGTACCCCTTAACAACTTTGGTTGTTTGATTGGCTTAGTACCTGAGGTTTGGTGTACAGAGATCCACCAGATCCTCGAAGGTGGTCTTCTTGGTACCCACTGCAGACGGATGTCTTAGTTATAGGAAACGTCCCCGAACCCTTGTCACTTCCTTACACTTACTCCTTTTGAATATGATGATAACTCATCGTACACCGTCATTGGACAATTTTAGTAAAGACATCGGACCCAGGGTTCTCGTCTTATTTCACCGGTAACTCCGTTAAGTCGGTGCCACCTCCGTCTTACCATATGGCAACTCGTCCAGTCAATTGGGCCTACTCACTTAGTGGTTACTGGTCTCCTACTCGTTTCATTGTTTCTGCCTCACTGTCCAATTAGGACCCTTT
>BLSH010524846.1:23546-42749 GCA_018402905.1 Glandirana rugosa | reverse complement strand
GACTCATTATGCCTCATAGATTATACGTTGGGGTGTTAGCTTTCCAAAATGGGGTCATTTTGTGGGCATTTCCATTGTCCTGGTGCTCCAGGGCCTTCAAAAGTGTAATAGGTGGTTGAGAAATGAGATGTGTAATTTATGCTTGTAGAACGCCTAAAGGTGCTACTTCAATGTTAAGCCTCGGTATGTGGCCAGGCTGTGCAAAAGGCTCACACATTTGGTATTGCCATACTCAGGAGGAGTTGCAGAATGTATTTTGGGGTGTCATTTTTGCTGTGTACATGCTATGTGTTGGAAATATCTTATAAATGGACAACTTTGTGTAAAAAAAAATGCGTTTTCATTTTTTTCCACATTTTCCAAAAACTTCTGGAAAAAAATGAACCGCTCAAAAGACTCATTATGCCTCATAGATTATACGTTGGGGTGTTTGCTTTCCAAAATGGGGTCATTTTGTGGGCATTTCCATTGTCCTGGTGCTCTAGGACCTTCAAAAGTGTAATAGGTAGTCAACAAGTTAGATGTGTAATTTATGCTCCTAGAACACCTGACGGTGCTCCCTGCATGTTGGGCCTCTGTATGTAGCCAGGCTGTGAAAATGTCCAACACATGTGGTATTGCCGTATTCAGGAGAAGTAGTAGAATGTGTTTTGGAGTGTAATTTATGGTATACATATGCCATGTGAGAGAAATAACCCATTACAATGACAATTTTGTGAAAAAAAAAAAAAAAAAAAATCGTAATTTTGCAAAGAATTATGAGAAAAAATGACAAGTTCAAAAAAACTCACCATGCCTCTTACTAAATACCTTGGAATGTCTATTTTCCAAAAAGGGGTAATTTGGGGGGTATTTGTACTTTTCTGGCCTGTTAGGGTCCCAAAAAATGAGATAGGCTGTCGGTACATCGGGTGTGATCAATTTTCAATGATTAGCACCATAGCTTGTAGACGCTATAACTTTCACAAAGACCAAATAATATCCACTAATTTGGGTTATTTTTACCAAAGATATGCAACAGTATAAATTGTGGCCAAAATTTATGAAGAAAAATTACTAATTTGAAAAATTTTATAACAAAAACGAAGAAAAATTTGTTTTTTTTCAAAATTTTCTGTCTTTTTTAATTTATAGCGCAAACATAAAAAACCCCAGCGGTGATTAAATACCACCAAAAGAAAGCTCTATTTGTGTGAAAAAAAGGACGCAAATTTCATATGGGTACAGTGTTGCATGACTGAGTAATTGTCATTCAAAGTGTGAGAGCGCTGAAAGCTGAAAATTGGTCTGGGCAGGAGGGGGGTTTAAGTGCCCAGTAAGCAAGTGGTTAAAGTTGAGTAAAGCAACACAGTAGAATTTTTTATGGTGGGGGGGATCCCCTTACTTTACCATCTACGTGATCCACTGCAGAGCAGCTGCAACACCCCCCTATATATGTGCATGGAGCGGTCCGCAAGTGGCTAGATATAAGCAAATTGGGGTAGGGGGGTCATCTGGTTTGGGGGCTGAGGAAGAGGACTGGAAGGGTGGTCTTGGCCCTTTAACCACTTCAGCCCCGGAAGGATTTCCCCCTTTAGGGCCAGAGCACTTTTTGCGTTTCGGCGCCGCGTCGCTTTAACTGACAATTGCGCGGTCATGCGGCGTTGTACCCAAATGAAATTTGCGTCCTTTTCTTCCCACAAATAGAGCTTTCTTTTGGTGGTATTTGATCACCTCTGCGTCATTTCTGATCGCCGCTGTAAACAAAAAAAGACCGACAATTTTGCAAAAAAAAACAATATTTCTTACTTTTTGCTAAAATACAAATCCAAAAAAAAAAAATATTAAAAAAACAAATTTATTCATCGGTTTTGGCCGATTTATATTCTTCCTCATATTTTTGGTAAAAAAAATTGCATTCGGAGTATATTGATTGGTTTGCGCAAAAGCTGCCGCGTTTACGACTGATGAGAAGTAATTTCTGGGGTTTTTATTTATTTATTTTTTATATTTTACTAGTAATGGCGGCAATCTGTGATTTTTAGCAGTACTGCGATATTGCGGCGGACATGTTGAACAATTTTGACACTTTTTTTAGGACCATTGGCATTTATACAGCGATCGGTGCTATGAAAATGCTCTGATTGCTGTGTAAATGTCACCGGCAGTGAAGGGGTTAACCTGCAGGGGGCGCTATAAGGGTTAACTGTGTTCCCTGTGTGTGTTACCAACTGTATGGGGGCTGGGAGTGCGGGAGGAGAGAGATCGCGGCTCCCATACACAGGGAACCTACGATCGCACTCCTTCTCCCCGGTCAGAACGGAGATCTGTGTGTTTACATTCACGGACCCCCGTTCTGTCCCTCGGGGGGAGCGATCGCGAGTAGGCGGCAGACATCGAGTCCGCTCTTCCCGCTCTCTGGCTCCCCCGGAAACAAAGTGAGGGTGCCAGCGCGCCTCCGGGGGCGCGCGCATGATCACGATCCGCGATCTCGCAGCCGCCGTCAAGTGACGGCAGTTTGTGATATCGAACCACTTCGCCGCCGTCAGGTTTGCGATATCGAATCACTTCGCCGCCGTCAGGTTTGCAATATCGAACCACTTCGCCACCGTCAGGTTTGCGATATCGAACCACTTCGCCGCCGTCAGGTTTGCGATATCGAACCACTTCGCCGCCGTCAGGTTTGCGATATCGAACCACTTCGCCGCCGTCAGGTTTGCGATATCGAACCACTTCGCCGCCGGCGGCAAGTGGTTAACAGGACACAGCGGAGTTTTGAGTTAATAAAACTTTTTTTTCTAATATTTCCTTAAAATAAACTTTTTTTTTTTTCTTGAAAGCTCTTCGCCACGTTTCATTGGCCGATGATTATCATGTTTAATAAACAGCGCACTTCTCCCATCAAAACATCAAAAAAAAAAAAAACCTTCAAAACAAACTCAGGTCTTAAATTATCTTCAAAGAGCCAATGATTAGGAAGAGGGAGGCAGATTAGCCGGGATATTTTAATCAGCTGCCTAGTGGCGTGCGCTCCGGAATATTGGAATAATCAGAGAAAAATCAATTACTTTCATGAGAAGCGTGAAATTAATTATTTGTTAATTAGAATGGCGGCTGTTTTATCATGGAAACAATAATATCTGAAAAATGAGTGAAACGCTCAGTGTGCTGACCAAGGGAAAATATTAATAGGATAATGAAGAATTCACAAACACTCTCCTCTCTAAATTACCGCAGCAATTTGCATGACGGAGACGCTAAACAAAAGTCTGACAAGTTTTATTCATTTGTTTCTCTGGCCTATTTGTCTCCGGAAATTAGGCACCTCGGCAGAGAGAAAGATATCATCTCTGCATACAAGTAAGATGGCTCCTCTAACCCAAGTCTCTTCCCCACCCCCCCATCCACTATAAATCTGCAATCAAAGACTTTCTATCTCTTTATAGTCCTGTTGCCCCCCATTATGATTTGTGATTGAGCGACATCACTGACTGCATTGCTGGGTGTTCAGGAAGTGACATCACTGACTGCATAGCTGGGTGTTCAGGAAGTGACATCACTGACTGCATTGCTGGGTGTTCAGGAAGTGGCATCACTGACTGCATTGCTAGGTGTTCAGGAAGTGACATCACTGACTGCATTGCTGGGTGTTATGGAAGTGACATCACTGACTGCATTGCTGGGTGTTCAGGAAGTGACATCACTGACTGCATTGCTGGGTGTTAAAGGAAGTGACATCACTGACTGCATTGCTGGGTGTTCAGGAAGTGACATCACTGACTGCATTGCTGGGTGTTCAGGACGTGACATCACTGACTGCATTGCTAGGTGTTCAGGAAGTGACATCACTGCCTACATTGCTGGGTGTTCAGGAAGTGGCATCACTGACTGCATTGCTAGGTGTTCAGGAAGTGGCATCACTGACTGCATTGCTAGGTGCTCAGGAAGTGACATCACTGACTGCATTGCTGGGTGTTCAGGAAGTGGCATCACTGACTGCATTGCTAGGTGTTCAGGAAGTGACATCACTTACTGCATTGCTGGGTGTTCAGGATGTGACATCACTGACTGCATTGCTGGGTGTTCAGGAAGTGACATCACTGACTGCATTGCTAGGTGTTCAGGAAGTGGCATCACTGACTGCATTGCTAGGTGTTCAGGAAGTGACATCACTGACTGCATTGCTGGGTGTTCAGGAAGTGACATCACTGCCTACATTGCTGGGTGTTCAGGAAGTGGCATCACTGACTGCATTGCTAGGTGCTCAGGAAGTGACATCACTGACTGCATTGCTGGGTGTTCAGGAAGTGACATCACTGACTGCATTGCTAGGTGCTCAGGAAGTGACATCACTGACTGCATTGCTGGGTGTTCAGGAAGTGACATCATTGACTGCATTGCTGGGTGTTCAGGAAGTGACATCACTGACTGCATTGCTGGGTGTTCAGGAAGTGACATCACTGACTGCATTGCTGGGTGTTCAGGAAGTGACATCACTGACTGCATTGCTGGGTGTTCAGGAAGTGACATCACTGCCTACATTGCTGGGTGTTCAGAAAGTGACGTCACTGACTGGACTGCATTGCTGGGTGTTCAGGAAGTGACATCACTGACTGCATTGCAGGGTGTTCAGGAAGTGACATCACTGACTGCATTGCCGGGTGTTCAGGAAGTGACATCACTGACTGCATTGCTGGGTGTTCAGGAAGTGACATCACTGACTGCATTGCTGGGTGTTCAGGAAGTGACATCATTGCCTAGATTGCTGGGTGTTCAGGAAGTGACATCACTGACTGCCTAAACCTTCGGCTCATCCCTACTTGCTATCAATGTAGGAGGTCACTTTTATTCTCCCCATTATTGGAAGAGATCTCTTCTACTCTGACCTCTGATATAAGGGGACACACATTCTTCTATTTAAATCTACAACCTCCTGATCACAGGAATGTATCGTGAGCGGGTAGGGGTGGCATGGGCCAGGGTACCCGGTCAGGGAGAGACCACAGTCCTCGATGGTGTGAATATCTTGTATATTGAATCTATAGATTAGCGGTAATGAATAAGTCAAATCATTAGTTCGTGTTTCCACGTCACCAGACTTTATTACCTAAAGATGGCTTCCACTGGAGGGGTGGCAGTGCACTGGATGGCACAATAATGGGAAAGTCCCATGTCCTACTCCAGATACCAGGATGTTACTACCCTGCAGGCGTTGTCCGTGTTCTGACCCTACCCACCAGGAACCTCTTCCTGCACTAATCACTTTCCCTCACCAGCGGGGTCTCTTTCCTTGACCTTCCTCTATCTCCAGGTGATGTGGGTCACCCTATTATATAAAGTCCTACACCAAGATGGCTGCCTGAGATCTCAAAAGATTACAGCATCCAATCAGATAACTGGCTTCTCTGAGAGATTGATGGAGCCCATGAAGGTACAATTTCTCCAACAGACTCCCCTCCATCTGTTATAACCTGCACCTGCCTACAAGTTGTAGGTTTAATTATTTTGTTGGGGGTTCCCTGAGACTGTCATGAATCTGCAGTAACATTCATGTCCTTTCTGTCTGCTTAGCTCCCTGCTTGTGTTCAGCTTAGAGACCGTGCACCTCTCACCTGTGTGCTAAGTAATCTTCCCTCAGCAGGGCTCCACCCCAGTCTCTAATTAGGAACATTATGTAAGACCATGTACTGCAAGCCAGCGCTGACGACCAATATTGTGTGTTAGGCTTCCTGTGTGTGTGGTTCCTGCCGTGTGCTCTGATTCCGTTTACTGACCTTGGCTTGTTCCTTGACCATTCCTGTCTGCTGATACCAGACCTTGGCTTGTTCCTTTACTATTCCTGTCTGCTGATACCCCGACCTTGACTTGTTCTTTGACTATTCCTGTCTGCTGATACCCAGACCTTGGCTTGTTCTTGACCATTCCTGTCTGCTTGTGACCCCGATCTTGACGTGCTCACAAGTCTGCCCCTGTCTACTCATTGCCCTAAACCTTGGCTATTCCACTGACTATCCCTTGTTGTCTTGCACTGTTGCTTCCTCTCTATCCTGAAGTAGCCAGCCTTGAGTGTGAGCTGGGAGACCCTGGGGGCCACAACCTGAAATCAGTAGCAGCCAAGTCCATCCTCACCATCAGAGGCTCTGGTGAAAACCTGCTGGCTCCGTGCCCTGGGGAAACCTATGCTCTAGCACCCTGCACAATCTTTGTCAGTGCTCCTGTGGGCCTGCTTTCCTGAACCACCCAGAGCTCCATTCGCAGCAGCCAGCTAAGGGTCCACAACCTTAGCGTTGCACCCCTGACCCCAGCGGGGTGCACCTGTCCCCTGCCGTCAGGTGATCTGACAGTCTGACAGAGATTTAAAAACTATTTAAACGGTAAAAAAAGGTTGAGAATGGCTTATCTAGAGTAAGATGGGGGGGCAGAGCAGGAAATCCATGGGGGATTTTCTGGGGAACCAGAGCAGTTACATAATTATATGCAGTGCCAGGACAAAGTCATCTAAAGCCCAGGGTGATCATGTCAAACTGTGACCCCCCCCAAAGATGCATGAGCATTATGTGTCAGCAACCCCCCACAAAAAAAATTGAGCACTAATCTGCATGCTTACTTCCTACGCATAAATGTCCATTCCAATACAAATCTGCCCCCTGCTGAAATCCCCCCTACCAGAACGAATCTTTGCCCCATCACCGAAATCCCCCGCAAAACATAAATGACCCCCCAAAGAAAATCTCCCCTCCTAACATAAATCCTTTACCACTAAAATTTTCCCTTCAAGTACATCTCCCCCCCAGCAAAAATCCCCCCCTCAATCCCCAAGTTTCCCCTCCTAGTCCCCCCAATCATCCCTATTAGCACAAATCCCCCCAACACAGATCCCCCTAAATCACCACTCTTAGCAGACTTCCCCAAATTTCTTCTCCTAGGGCAGTGGTCTCCAAACTTTCAAAAAAAAGGGCCAGTTTACTGTCCTTCAAACTTTTGGAGGGCCGCACTGTGGCCCATGATTGGTATTAGGGGGAATAATAGTGCCCCATTGTTTGTATCAATGGCAGAAATAGTGCACTATCATTGGTGTCAGTGGGAGGAATAGTGTCCCATCATTGCTATCAGTGGGAGGAATAGTGCCCCATCATTGGTATCAGTGGGAGGAATAGTGCCCCATCCTTGGTATCAGTGGGAGGAATAGTGTCCCATCATTGGTATCAGAGGGAGGAATAGTGTCCCATCATTGGTATCAGTGGGAGGAATAGCGCCCCATCATTGGTATCAGTGAGAGGAATAGTGCCCCATCATTGGTGTCAGTGGGAGGAAAAGTGCCCCATCGTTGGTATCAGTGGGCCCCCCAAATTCCACCTTCCAACTCAAATCCCCTCCCCTCCAATGTCCTCACGGCGTCCTCCCACCTCACATGATACCACAGTGCCCAGGGCAGCCGCCCCTCCTGCCCACCCCTTGTCCCGGCCCTGATTATATGACAAGGGGACATTGGTGGCGTCTTGCATGGACAGCTTGGGGGGCTCTATAGTCATCTACGGGTATCAGAGATGAGTTGATGGTCCAGTCCACCTGTCTACTCATAGCTGAGATATAAGTTTGTTTTCTGGGAGACGTGACCCTTCCACCTCCCCGGCCTTCCACCTGCCGAGAACCGTAAAGCTATTAGCGGCTCTTCCTCCCCCCCAACGCGTAGATCGCTTCTCCGGAGAGGGACATAAATTAGGATTGCTGCGTGGGGAAGAATTCTCTTTAGGTGGAATTATCGTCACCTCGCTCCCTCTAGTATTCCGCATCAAAGCACTTTTTCAAAAGTACAACGACCATAAATTGAACGCTTTTAAAGCAACTTCGCTGGGTCGTTTGAAGGGCTGTGAAGCTGGCTGTTAATTCCGACTCTTCGGGGGATTTCCGTTCACTTAGGTGATAAAGATCCACGCTGAGGTTTTCTTTTCATCCCAATTACACGGCAACCCAGCAAAGTTTTGCTAACTGGCGAACCGTAAAAGAAAAATAAAGTTAAAGCGGAACTAAACTCTCTCAATCAGCGTGAACATCGGTTTAATCCTCATGTTAGTAAATAGTTAGGAAGGTAAATTATATTTACTTGCTTCATACTTTTTTTTTGCATTTCTTCAGTCACTTCCTGGTTTCTGGCCTAGGCAAAAATGATGTCATACATCCCTGGAGTCTTCATGGGAGGAGGAGCTTTCTCAGCTAAACACCCCACCCTCCTGCCTGCATGCAGTATGGGCAGCTTAATGAAAGACGGTATAAACCAGGGGCGGCCCGCAATGCTGGGTGCAGGGGCACCGCCCCCTTAATCCATGCAGGACACCGGACGCATGGATTTTGATGGGGTTTTTTTTTTTTGGAAGCATGTGATTAGAGCCTGAGGCTCTAATTGGCTTGAAAAAAGGGTGGGCTCAGGGCGCAGAGCACTGCGTCCCGAGCCCACCCACTTATGTGACAATAGCAAATTAATATTCGCTATTGTCTTCCTGATTCTACTCCCGGGCCAATCAGGAAGCGGGGTCCTGAGACCCATTTGGCCAGGGAGTCTTAGGACTCCCGACCAATCAGGTCCCAGGACCCACTTCCTGTTCCTGTTCAGCTGGGAGGAGAAGCAACATCTGTCCGGGTGGGAGGAGAAGCTCCGGCTCTTCCCTCGGCTAAAGCGAGGAGCAGCAGCCCTACCCCTCATCGTCGATCCTCATAGGTAAGGCCACCATCCCATGGTGGCGGCGGTGCGAGTGAAGGGGGGAGGTTGGTTTGCCACCCCCCAAAATATTGAGCACCAGCCGCCACTGCTATAAACCCCCGGAGGCTTCACTGCCATTAGACCCTGGAGTGACCCTATTACACATGTGTCAAACACAAGGCCTGTGGGCTGAATCTGGCCCACCAGGTCATTTCATGTGGCCCTCACACTTCTCCTGCTGCTGTGGCACCCCCCTCATCTCCGCCCCCCCCCCCTTGTCTTAGCAGTCGGCAGCAGAGAGGAGGACAGAACAGCCCCTCATTTCCCCCTCCCCTGGTCTCAGCATTCAGCAGACTCCGGCAGCTGACTCAAGCCCTCCTCTGGTCCTCCTCATGACCCTGCACTTTCTGCTTCCCAGCACCGCCACCAGCTTCTTCCCGGCAGCAGCACATGATAATTGGGGTGCACTTTGAATGTAAAGGAGGATGGGGAGCTCTTGACTTTGGATGGTTGGGGGGGGGGCCTTGACATCTGATGTTAGGGGGTGGTGGGGTGCTCTGGACATCTAGTCTTCCAGATACAACCAGCCCTTTGATGGCAAATCATAATGCTGATGCGGCCCGCAATGAAATTGAGTTTGCTACCCATGCCCTAATTCTGCCTGCAGGGGGAGAGACAAAAAGAAGCGGATGGTATGCACTATGCAATGTACTGTAAGACAGAATGGGGTAGTCTCAAAATAGTTATTTCTGCCGGCTTTGTCGGGGCCCTTACGGTGTGGTGATGCTAGGTGGCCTTCGTCTGCTCTCAGTTCAAGAAGACAAACTATTAAGGGGGTTTTAGATGGCATACATTTTCAGAAGAACTTAAACAATAGCAAAAATGCAGAAAGTTCAGGAGGAAGTAATGGTAGTTCTGTATTAATGGGGCGATCATGGGGAGGAAAGTATGGCAGTGCTCAGTGGAAGACTAAGCTTGCATGGGCGATGCCTAGGGAGCAGGAAGATAAGGCTGTGTTGGTCTAGAGTCTCAGTTCTTGCTGTACATTATGGGTATTGTGTTGAGAACTCTCTCACTAATCCGACCTTTCAGTCATGGATGCTGATGGCAGAGGGGCCCCTCATGGATCGATGAGAGTATAAGGGGAATAGCCAGGAACTCGTCCTCCTGATAAAAGGGCTTTATTGATAAAGGGTACAGTGCTCAAGTTACATGGCTATGAATAAGGTTTTCACTGAAACGCGTAAGCACACTGAAGTGGCAGCTGGTGAAGTTTTAGGATGGGGGTGCCAAAGCCCGCCCTTCCTTTTTGACCCTTCCCACTTCTCATAAGCCCCACCCCTTATAGTTTCCACCCTTTGTGTCAGGAGTAAACAGCCCAGCATCACCAGATAGTGGTATACAGCATCACCAGATAGTGGTATACAGAGCCCCAGATAGGGTATACAGAGCCCCAGATAGGGTATACAGAGTCCCAGATAGGATATACAAAGCCCCAGATAGGGTATACAGAGTCCCAGATAGGGTATACAGAGTCCCAGATAGGGTATACAGAGTCCCAGATAGGGTATACAGAGTCCCAGATAGGGTATACAGAGTCCCAGATAGGGTATACAGGATCCCAGATAGGGTATACAGGGTCCCAGATAGGGTATACATCCCAGGTAGGGTATACAAAGCCCCAGATAGGGTATACAGAGTCCCAGATAGGGTATACAGGATCCCAGATAGGGTATACAGGATCCCAGATAGCTTATACAGAGTTCCAGATAGGGTATACAGAGCCCCACATAGGGTATACAGAGTCCCAGATAGGGTATACAAAGCCCCAGATAGGGTATACAGAGTCCCAGATAGGGTATACAGGATCCCAGATAGGGTATACAGGATCCCAGATAGGGTATACAGAGCCCCAGATAGGGTATACAAAGCCCCAGATAGGGTATACAGGATCCCAGATAGGGTATACAGGATCCCAGATAGGGTATACAGGATCCCAGATAGGGTATACAGAGTCCCAGATAGGGTATACAGAGTCCCAGATAGGGTAAACAGGATCCCAGATAGGGTATACATCCCAGGTAGGGTATACAAAGCCCCAGATAGGGTATACAGGATCCCAGATAGGGTATACAGGATCCCAGATAGGGTATACAGGGTCCCAGATAGGGTATACAAAGCCCCAGATAGGGTATACAGAGTCCCAGGTAGGGTATACAAAGCCCCAGATAGGGTATACAGGATCCCAGATAGGGCATACAGAGCCCCAGATAGGGGCTCACGGCGCCCCCCCCCCCCCCGAAGTCTAATAGGCAGGCAGGCAGGAGTGTGCAGAGATCGGCTTGCGGACCAGCGGGCTGTCAGTGGCACACTGTATCCTTTATCAATAACATGCTTTTACCGGGAGGAGGAGTTGCCGGCTCTTATACTCTCATGCTGTATAAGCGTCAAGAAGACACCCTGGACGCACCGTTGGTCCACCTTCAGGGGGAATAAACCTAGGTGTATATCTTCGCTCATGGGTCAATGGCCTGAGCTCCGGTAAACCCGCTCTGCACCGCTGAACACGCAGAAGAAGACCAACGAAACCAGGATGTGCCAGCTTAGGCCATGCTGGAGGAGAAGGTCAGCCTGGGCATCGGTCTGGTGCCCCAAATCTTTCACAGCAGTTCATGGAGCTCCTCACCACTCCTCCTCCCAGGCTGCATAGCTTCCTAAGAACTGCAGGTTTCTCACCACTGCAGTGCCCCCCCTACATAGTGGAACTACACCTCCCACAGTCCTTTTCCTAGCAGTATCTCCTCCTCATAGTCTGTTGACCAATCAGAAGGGATATGAAAAATCAATAAGGACAGCGAGCGGGCATGCCGGCACTTGTTGTCTCGCAATATTACATCTGTGAAGTTCTTCTTTGCTTTATTTTCTTTAAAAGGAAACCTGGCTACACGTGATTGGCTCACTGATTTTCCCAGAAGTCTACAATAAGATAAAAGTCAGATTTTAGGGATCCTCTGCAACAGGAATTTCAGTTTCAGCTAAATACTTCTAAAATGATGCAGACCCTGCACCTTTCCTCATCAGAACACTGAAAGTGCACCAGGTGATGATAATGAAGCAGACCCTCCCATTCAGAATCAGTCTGCACAGGACACGGGGAAACAAACAGCTAATTCTTCAGAGAAACAAAATGTAGGAATCTGCAACAAAGTTTATTAAAGCGGAAGTTCCACCCAGTTAAAAGTCAGTAGCTGCAAAAAGTGTATCTGCTGACTTTTAACAATCGGATGCTCACCTATCCCAGAAATTTTGGGGCCCCTTACACAGCTTTAGACCTGGCCCCCCCCCCGCCCCCCCCGTCTGACCACCAACATTCCCCAGGGTCATCCCACCACATCCGCCCACTGGCAAGGGGTGCCCGCATGTCGCAGCCACAGTAGGAATTATACCCCCTGTCACACTTACCAGGTGTAGCCAAACATAACCCATTGAAGTGAAGTGAAGTGAAGTGTGCAATGCATGCTAGGGTGGGATCCAAGGGGTTAAAAAAACAGTGCACAGGCAGCACAGCCTCACCCGATGAGTGCAATAAGAATTTGCACTGAAACCATAGGTGCTGGAGGTGCCAAACTTGGACCAGTTGAGGTCAAGGAGGGCCTCTCCGTGTGACCCAAGTTTGGTATTTTTATCGCTATGCTTCGGGAGAACGGTCTCCCCAAACTGGGTGCCCCCCTCCCATAGACTCCAATGTTAAGTCTGAAATTTACCCGATGATTGCTAGCCAATGACTGGTCACTTTGGGGACCTGGTATGGCCGAACCATAGGTACTGGAGGTCCGAAACTTGGGCCAGTTCTGGTCCAGTGGGGCCTCTTCGTGTGATCCAAGTTTGGTATTTTTATCGCCTATGGTTCAGGAGAACGCTGTCCCCAAACTGGGTGTCCCCCTCCCATAGACTCCAATGTTAAAGACTGCTAAAGTCTTTGTTGTAAAGGCCCCTTGAGACACTGGGGCCCCTTACAACAGTACTGCTTGTACCCCCCTGATGGCGGCCCTGATCCCAGGCTCCAGCGATGCGGTCGCCCGAGGGCTCACTCTTCTCCCCCTCCCCTCGGCGGCACTGGCATCACAAGTGTGGGCACCCAGCTTTGGCTTCAAAGCCGGGCGTGCACTGCACATGCGTGAATCGCAATGTGCCTCTTGAATGGTCGGTGTATCTACGGGGACCTGCAAGGTGTCCCAGAAGATCGTAGAGAGGGAGGGGGGTGAACTTCCTTCTGGAGCCGCGGCACCAGGAGAGGAAGTGGGACCTGGGACCCTGTGAAAACTGGGTCCCCGGTCCCCCCCCCCCCTCCAAAAAATGACATGCCAATTGTGACATGTCGGGGGGTCACCTTCCTTTAAAACGGAAGTTCCACTTTTGGGTGGAACTCCGCTTTAAATCCCCTGCAATGTACATAGATCACCCAGAGGGGAGGATTTTTTATCTTGAAGCGGTATTAAACCAAAAAGCACACATTTATGATATCTAATCCTTAGATGTGACGGCTGCATTTGTATTCTTTTTTTATTTATTTTCATCTGTGATCCTGCCATGAAGTCTGTTGCTTTTAAACAGAACAAGCTCTCCTGCAGATGCAGCAGCTTTATAGAGATGAGGCAAACCATTTAGCAATGACAGGGGTGCTTACATGCAAAGATATGCACTATCACTGTACTAGTGACACTAGCTGGGAAGGGGTTAAACATCTAGGGCTATTAACCACTTCAGCCCTGGAAGATTTACGGCACTGCATCGCTTTAAGTGACATTTGTGCGGTCGTGCGACGCTGCACCCAAATACAATTGACGTCCTTTTTCCTTTGGGGGTATTTGATCCCCTCTGCAGTTTTTATTTTTTGCGCTATAAACAAAAAAAAAAGCAACAATTTTGAAAAAAAAAAAAACAATATTTCTTACTTTTTGCTAAAATACAAATCCAAAATAAATATAAAAAAAACAAATTTATTCACCGGTTTTGGGCGATTTATATTCTTCCTCATATTTTTGGTAAGAAAAAAAATCGCAATCGGTGTTTATTGGTTTGCGCAAAAGTTGCCGCGTTTAGAAACCATGAGAATTCATTTCTGGAGTTTTTACAATTTTTTATTTTTACTAGTAATGGCAGTGATCTGTGATTTTTATCGGGACTGCGATATTGCGGCGGACATGTTGGACATTTTTGACACTTTTTTGGGACCAATGGCATTTATATCCACTGATTACTCTATAAATGTCATTGGCAGGGAAGGGGTTAACCTGCAGGGGGCGCTCTAGGGGGTAACTGTGTTCCCTAGGTGTGTTCTAACTGTGAGGGGGCAGTGAAGGGGTTAACCTGCAGGGGGTGCTCTAGGGGGTAACTGTGTTCCCTAGGCGTGTTCTAACTGTGAGGGGGCAGTGAAGGGGTTAACCTGCAGGGGGTGCTCTAGGGGGGTAATTGTGTTCCCTAGGCGTGTTCTAACTGTGAGGGGGCTGGGCTGCCAGGGGCACCAGAGATCTAACCGATCTACTGACATGGGTCAGTAGATCTCTGACATGTCGCCTGTTAGAGCAGGGAACTGCCATTCTTCCTCTTTGCTAGGCAATCGTGGCTCGCCGGCGGAGATCAAATCCGCCCAAGCTGCGGCCACACTCCTGCAGAGAGCGACGGGCATGAGAGCGCGCCGGCGCGCTCCCGCCCGCTACAGCGCACGCGCGAGCCGCCATTTATAGACAGGAATTTGCGGGACAGCGCCACTTTTCAGCTGTAAATGTACGCAAGTCGGTCGGAAACCAGTTAAGCGGTTAAAGGGTTACATGTGTGCCTAGCCAGTGTTTGTGTGCACTATGCCAGGTGCTTTTACTAAGGTACAGGGGCGGCCTGTGCACTGAGGGCGCGCGGGCGCCCTCCCCCTGAAGTACCCGGAGTGCAAAACGGTCTCAAATTTTATTCATTCATTTATAAAACTGATTTTTTTTTTAGGCTCCCAAATATTTATATTATAGACGATGTGGCCCTCATGGTGGGGGGTTCAGGGGGCCCCGGGACAAGAAGGTCTCCTACTGTCAGGCCAATCTTATGGTGGTGGAAGGAGCGAGCCGGTTTCTGGCTGATCATGGAAGGTCCTCTTCACTCCCAGCCCCCCCTTCCTCCCAAAATAAAAATTGGCTTAGAAAAGTCTCCCGGGGGAGGCCGGGGGTCTCGGGGGAACGTTCTCCCGCAATGCGCCGCAGCGTCTTCTTGTGGAATTCTCAGCGTTCTTCTCCCCTGGGAGGAAGAAGTCATTAAAAAGATTCGGCAAAACAAAATGCATTTCCAGCCGGCCGGGAAAAGGAAAAAAAATGACGCGGCCGGGCGGTTTGTAAATTTTAATGGTCGGTTTTCTATAACAGTGAGAGACGGAATAACAACAAAAATATCCAGGAAAACGCATTTCACGTTATAAATTGATTTGCATTTTAATGAGTGAAATAAATATTTGACCCCTTCGTAAATCATGACTTGGTAGTCGGTGGAGAAACCCTTGTTGGCCATCACAGAGGTCGGACGTTTCTTGTAGTCGGCCCCCAGGTTTGCAGACATCTCAGGAGGGATTTTCTCCTCTTTGCAGATCTCCAAGTCATTGAGGTTTCTATGCTGACGTTTTGTAACTCCAACCTTCAGCTCCCTCCACATATTTTCTATGGGATTAAGGTCTGGAGACCGGCTAGGAATCTCCAGGACCTCTATGTGCTTCTTCTTGAGCCTCTCCTTGGTTGCCTTGGCCGTGTGTTTTGGGTCATTGCCATGCTGGAAGACCCATCCATGACCCATCTTCAATGCCCTGTTCTTGTCCAAGATTTGATGGTCCATGGCCCCATCTATTGTCCCTTTGATGCGGTGAAGTTGTCCCCTTAGCAGAAAAACACCCCAAAGCATAAAGTTCCCCCCTCCATGTATGACGCTGGGGGTGGTGTTCCTGGGGTCATAGGCAGCATTGCTCCTCCTCCAAACATGGCGAGTTGAGTTGATACCAAACAGCTGGATTTTGGTCTCATCTGACCACAGTAATTTCACCCAATCCTCCTCTGATGTTCATCTGCAAACTTCAGACGGACTGTACATGTGCTTTCCTCAGACGGGCTGTACATGGGCTTTCCTCAGACGGGCTGTACATGCGCTTTCCTCAGACGGGCTGTACATGTGCTTTCCTCAGACGGGCTGTACATGTGCTTTCCTCAGACGGGCTGTACATGAGCTTTCCTCAGATGGGCTGTACATGAGCTTTCCTCAGACGGGCTGTACATGAGCTTTCCTCAGATGGGCTGTACATGTGCTTTCCTCAGACGGGCTGTACATGTGCTTTCCTCAGACGGGCTGTACATGAGCTTTCCTCAGACGGGCTGTACATGCGCTTTCCTCAGATGGGCTGTACATGTGCTTTCCTCAGACGGGCTGTACATGTGCTTTCCTCAAACGGGCTGTACATGTGCTTTCCTCAAACGGACTGTACATGGGCTTTCCTCAGACGGGCTGTACATGTGCTTTCCTCAAACGGACTGTACATGGGCTTTCCTCAGACGGGCTGTACATGTGCTTTCCTCAGACGGACTGTACATGTGCTTTCCTCAAACGGGCTGTACATGTGCTTTCCTCAGATGGGCTGTACATGTGCTTTCCTCAGACGGGCTGTACATGTGCTTTCCTCAGACGGACTGTACATGTGCTTTCCTCAGACGGGCTGTACATGTGCTTTCCTCAGACGGCTGTACATGTGCTTTCCTCAGACGGGATGTACATGCGCTTTCCTCAGACGGGCTGTACATGTGCTTTCCTCAGACGGGCTGTACATGCGCTTTCCTCAGACGGGCTGTACATGGGCTTTCCTCAGACGCGCTGTACATGGGCTTTCCTCAGACAGGCTGTACATGCTCTTTCCTCAGACAGGCTGTACATGTGCTTTCCTCAGACGGGCTGTACATGGGCTTTCCTCAGACGGGCTGTACATGTGCTTTCCTCAGACAGGCTGTACATGGGCTTTCCTCAGACGGGCTGTACATGAGCTTTCCTCAGACGGGCTGTACATGTGCTTTCCTCAGACAGGCTGTACATGTGCTTTCCTCAGGCGGGCTGTACATGTGCTTTCCTCAGACGGGCTGTACATGTGCTTTCCTCAAACGGGCTGTACAAGTCCTTTGCTTATATTGACTTACCTTTGAAGGAATAAAACATTTTTATACTCACCCTAAGACGCTTGTTGCTAGGTGGTCTCTGTAATCTGCCCCAATTAGGTTCTAGGCTCTTCTCCTCACTTCCTGCTTCGCCTGGCCTCCTGGGAGATGTTACTCATCATGTCCCAGGAGTCAGTGGAGTCAGTATGCCCCACATAGTACACGGCCACACAGATGGTGCAAGCTGGAGGGGGCGGTGCCGCATCTGGGGGAATGGCGCCCCTATGCCCCCTGTGGACCGGCCGCCACTGCCGGAAACCTTCTTTGCATGTGATTGGTTGTTCTTTGCAAAGTAAAATCTCTGTAATCCAGCCTTTCTCAACCTTTTCAACACCAAGGAACCCTTGAAATAATTCTCCGGTCTCGGAGAACCCCTGCTAAAAATTAAAAATCTACAACTCATGATACATTAGTGTGATGGTCAATGGGAAGAATGCTCCTTACACTTGTGGTCAATGGGAAGAATGCTCCTCACACTTGTAGTCAATGGGAAGAATGCTCCTCACACTTGTGGTCAATGGGAAGAATGCTCCTTACACTTGTGGTCATTGGGAAGAATGCTCCTCACACTTGTGGTAATTGGGAGGAATGCTCCTTACACTTGTGGTCAATGGGAAGAATGCTCCTCACACTTGTAGTCAATAGGAAGAATGCTCCTTACACTTGTAGTCAATGGGAAGAATGCTCCTCACACTTGTAGTCAATGGGAAGAATGCTCCTCACACTTGTAGTCAATGGGAAGAATGCTCCTTACACTTGTGGTCATTGGGAAGAATGCTCCTTACACTTGTGGTCAATGGGAAGAATGCTCCTTACACTTGTGGTCATTGGGAAGAATGCTCCTCACACTTGTGGCCATAGGGGAGAATTACCCCTTACAGAGAGCTAAAAAGATCAATGATGTCATTGGGAATTTATCTGAGAGGTAGAAATTGACCATTGCTGAAGGAACCCCTAGCAACCTCTGGAGGAACCCTGGTTGAGAAACCCTGCTCTAATCTCTGAGCAAATTGAAAAATGAGAGGACTTTGTGTCGGAGCGGCTCATGCTCAGCTCAGCATGCATTCTCATTCCAAGTGTTTGGCACAGAGCATCCTCAATCCTCTTTTTCTCAGGGCCCCCACTGGTGCTCCTGGCTCATCCCTCTTGACCATTGCTCCCAATAGCAAGCCACTTACTCTGGGGGCACTGGTATGTGCTCACTCCTGAGCCTTACATCCATAAGACAGATAGAGCCACAGCTTAGCCCCGCCCACCACTTGCTTCCCATTGGCTCACCGGCTGTGATTGACAGCAGCAAGAGCCAATGACTCCTGCTGCTGTGTCTCAGCCAATGAGGAGAGAAAAACCCAATACAGCCGAGGCTCCCATGGACATTACTGCTTCAAGATGGGGTTCAGGTAAGTATTATGGAGAGGCTGTGGGGGAGCTGCAAACAGAAGGTTTTCTTACCTCCATGCACCTTCAGCCTTTTACAGCCACTTTAAGTGCTCACTCGTGGATACTGACGTCACCAAGGGCTTGAATTAATGAGTGATAGAATATAGAGAAAGATTTGCATACAAAAATGTGACATTTAAGGTCCATCTTACAATAGCAGGTTACAAAAATCTTTATTAAGAGAATATGAACATTCACCACAGATGGTCTGTAGTTCTTCAACGCGTTTCGCTTTATCTGGAAGATGTATTACATGATAAGGATGTGTTGCGCCTACTCAAGGGATCCTATGAGGCACCACCAGCCACAAACCAAGAAGGGCTGCCACCAGAACCCAGAGGCACCCTTTGTGGGCTTCAGCAGGAGAAGAAAACGATGTAATATACATAAAGAGGTGGATGTTAGGTCCCATTCACCAGACAGAATTCATATGCAGGATGCACCCGGCAAGAGTGCTCCCCAAAGTATTTGAGTGGATGATATAGGCCAAACTTTCAAAGAAACGGGGCCAGTTTACTGTCCTTCAGACTTTGGGGGGGGGGGCAGACTGCGCCCAGTGGGAGTAAACAATGAACTTTGGTGTTGGGGAGAAGTAGTGCCCCATTGTCTGGAGTCAGTGGCAGGAATAGCGCCCAATTGTTGGAGTCAGTGGCAGGAATAGCGCCCAATCGTTGGAGTCAGTGGCAGGAATAGCGCCCAATCGTTGGAGTCAGTGGCAGGAATAGCGCCCAATCGTTGGAGTCAGTGGCGCGATAAGGACGGTGACTGAGGTTGCTAACCCGCGATAAGGAGGGTGACTGAGATTGCTAACCCGCGATAAGGACGGTGACTGAGGTTGCTAACCCGCGATAAGGACGGTGA
>BLSH010524846.1:0-12584 GCA_018402905.1 Glandirana rugosa | reverse complement strand
GTAGAAGTCAGTGGGTGCTGGACGGGTACAGTAGTGGTCAGTGGGTGCTGGAAGGGTACAGTAGTAGTCATTGGGTGCTGGAGGGGTACAGTAGAGGTCATTGGGTGCTGGAAGGGTACAGCAGAGGTCAGTGGGTACTGGAAGGGTACAGTAGAGGTCAGTGGGTGCTGGAAAGGTACAGTAGTAGTCAGTGGGTGCTGGAAGGGTACAGTAGAGGTCAGTGGGTGCTGGAAAGGTACAGTAGTAGTCAGTGGGTTCTGGAAGGGTACAGTAGAGGTCAGTGGGTGCTGGAAGGGTACAGTAGAGGTCAGTGGGTGCTGGAAGGGTACAGTAGTAGTCAGTGGGTGCTGGAGGGGTACAGTAGAGGTCAGTGGGTGCTGGAAGGGTACAGTAGAGGTCAGTGGGTGCTGGAGGGGTACAGTAGTAATCAGTGGGTGCTGGAGGGGTACAGTAGAGGTCAGTGGGTGCTGGAGGGGTGTGTATATATATTTCCACGTTGGCTTAATCTATTGATGGGTTGGTTGTACCTGATATGACAGGTCTCCTTTTAAACCCCTGTACCTCCTCTTAGACCTACCCCTGTACTTACCTTCAGTATTTACCATCCTGTTCTTGCCTGCAGTAGTTACCCCCCTGTACTTACCTGCAGTATTTACCCCCTCTGTTCTTACCTGCAGTATTTAACCCCTTGTACTTACCTGTAGTATTCACCATCCTGTACTTACCTGCAGTATTTACCCTCTCTGTTCTTACCTGCAGTATTTACCCCCCCCCCCGTACTTATCTGCAGTACTTACCCCCTGTACTTACCTTCAGTATTTACCCCCCTCTACTTACCTGCTGTACTTACCTTCCTCCCTCATGTCTCGGTTCTTTTCTCTCGGTTTTATTTCACATTGGGAGTTCTGTGGACGATATTTGTGTTCCTGTCGGGAAGAAGAAACAAAGTTTTCTATATTACAAATCATTGAATGAGATTTATCCATCCCAGAGAAGTCTCCATTCACAGGGCAGGAGCCGGCCTGTCTAGACACTTTAATTGGGAACATCAGCTCTTTGATCCGCCATCTTGTCGCCAGCACGATCTCAGGTCACCGTCCCATTGGGGGGGGGGGGGCAGGGAAGGATGGCGGGAGGATTGGGACGCAGTACACTTGGGGTTCCTCCAGGGGGCCCATTGTTCTCATCATCCATCACAACACAGGTGTGTTGTTTTATGCTGAGGTTTATTTAAAGTGCAACTCCATGTTCAATCTTTTTGGGAATTAGAAGAGTTAGGATTTCCTCCTGCTGCCTGCACCAGACTGATGCCATCATCTCAGCCAAGGCAATGGACTGATGACATCATCTCAGCCAAGGCAATGGACTGATGACATCATCTCAGCCAAGGCAATGGACTGATGACATCATCTCAGCCAAGGCAATGGACTGATGACATCATCTCAGCCTAGGCAATGGACTGATGACATCATCTCAGCCTAGGCAATGGACTGATGACATCATCTCAGCCTAGACAACAAATTGAAGACATCATCTCAGCCTAGGCAATGGACTGATGACATCATCTCAGCCTAGGCAATGGACTGATGACATCATCTCAGTCTAAGCAATGGACTGATGACATCATCTCAGCCTAGACAACAAATTGAAGACATCATCTCAGCCTAGGCAATGGACTGATGACATCATCTCAGCCTAGGCAAAGGACTAAAGACATCATCTCAGCCTTTACAATGGACTGATGACATCATCTCAGTCTAAGCAATGGACTGATGACATCTCAGCCTAGGCAATGGACTGATGACATCATCTCAGCCTAGACAACGGACTTATGACATCATCTCAGGCTAGGCAACAGACTGAAGACATCATCTTAGCCTAGGCAATGGACTAATGACATCATCTCAGCCTAGGCAACGGACTGAAGACATCATATCAGCCTAGGCAATGGACTGAAGACATCTCAACCTGGGCAACGGACTGATGACATCTCAGCCTAGGCAACGGACTGATGACATCTCAACCTAGGCAACGGACTGATGACATCTCAACCTGGGCAACGGACTGATGACATCTGAGCCTAGGCAATGGACTGATGACAACATTTCAGCCTTGGCAAAGGACTGGAGCTGAAGAACTAATTAAAAAAATACTTTTGGTGTATAGCTTTCAATATAATTTCTACGCTGACGATACCCAAATCTACTTCTCCACCCCCCAACTTACTCCATCAGTCTCCTCGCCCATCACTAACCTGGTCATCTCTCGTCTCGACTACTGCAACTCCCTCCTCATTGGCCTACCTTTAAATAGACTCCTCCCCCCTCCAGTCCATCATGAATGCCGCTGCCAGACTCATCCACCTTACAAACCGTTCAGCGTCTGCCACCCCTCTCTGCCAATCCCTCCATTGGCTGCCACTCACCCAACAAATTAAATTCAAAATACTAACAATCAGCTACAAAGCCATCCACAGCTCTGCCCCCAGCTACATCACCAGCCTGGTCTCAAAATACCAACCTAACCGTCCTCTTCGCTCCTCCCAAGACCTCCTGCTCTCCAGCTCCCTCATCACCTCCTCTCATACTCGCCTCCAATACTTCTCCCGAGCCTCTCCCATCCTCTGGAACTCCCTACCCCAATCGGTCAGACTGTCCCCAAATCTATCCACCTTCAGGCGATCCCTGAAAACTTTTCTCTTCAGGGAAGCCCATCCTGCCCCCACCTAACAACTCCACTTCTTATTTTCTCAATCAGCTCATCCCCCGCAGTTATTGCCCTTTCATATCATTCAACCCTCCCTCCTAAATTGTAAGCTCCAACGAGCAGGGCCCTCTGATTCCTCCTGTATTGAATTGTATCTTAATTGTACTGTCTGCCCTAATATTGTAAAGCGCTGCGCAAACTGTCGGCGCTATATAAATCCTGAATAATAATAATAAAAATAATATAGCGTGATATGTCAGGAATGTATTACTGCAGACGGGGAAAGTTACTGACAGGTCCACTGTAACTGAACAAAGTGGCTTCAAAGGGCAACACCAGTCGGCCAGCACAGGTAACTGGTGTCCCCAATAGAACAGTGGTGGGTGGAGGCCTTCACAAGACATGCATGCTCAGCTTGTGTCCACAAGAAAAAGGCCGGGAACGGTATTCGTAGTAAAGGTCCCTCCATCACTGCGCTAAGCCCAGGGCTGCTGCTATTTTGTGCCCTAGGCAAGACCAGTTGCTTGCACCCCTCCCAGCACTGGAATCACAGAAACCTTGGTCTCTGAGTGTGGAGCCCTGACATTGACTCTCACATCCTGGGCCTGTTGTAGGGAGTTCTGGGCCTTCTTCTTTGAGGTGCTCCCAGTCGGGGAGGCTCCATGTGACTACCTGGTACCCTGCCAAGACACAAGGTCACCACCATGGCCACGTCATCTGCAGAGCAATACCCAGGCTCTCCAGACCTTGTGAAGGAGGAGGAGGATAGCACCCACCAGGGCTCCCCCATGGACCACGGGGTTGAGCGCTCCATCAGTACCAGTGGGGTTGCCCCCCCTACATCGGAGGTACCATCTGTGGAGGCAATTGAAGCGCTGCCACCTACAGCAGCACACCCAGCAGAGGGAACTGGTTCTCTAGGACCATCAGCGCAGCCGTCTGCCTTACCCACCGAGGATCCACCATGGTGGTGGTGTGCGGGCCTTCAGCCCCTTGTGAGGAGCCCGAGGAGTGGCCTAGGGCTTTTTGGGATGCCCCTGAAGGTACTGCCACGGTGGAGGAGCCAGAAAATTCTGTGTCTCACTTCGCTTTACCTGCAACATCTTCACTAGTCCCCACCACTGTTTTGCCTAAGAGGGGGCGCTATCACAAGATCCCCACCCCTGTGAGACCTGGCGCCCTTCTTACATGAAGTCAGAGCAGGAGACCCCCCAATGCCCTCCATCCTACCTGCCCCCAGGACAGAGGCAAAGCCCCCACCTCATGCGGCTGTCGTGGTTCCAGCGTCAGATGATCAGGGATGTTAGGGAAACCAGTGGCCATGGCTGCACCCTAGGTAGCAGTGCACCCTAGGCAGCTGCCTAGTTTGCCAAGCAGTTGTGCCAGCCCTGGCTATGCCTACCATCATTATGAGCATACCGCTGCTCCACTTCATGTAAATCTAAAGCCAAGTCTCAGTGTTGGACGGAGTATGGAATGGTGATGAGTTACCCTTATCAACCAGCTGTGCCAATTCAGCCGCTATCAAATCACACAATTATTTATTGATCTGAAACCCATCAATTGCTTCAAGCCCTGATGAAGAGGGTGGAGCTTACTCCCGAAATGTGTCAGCTTCTGTAAAACAATTTGTCTTTGGCATAAACTTAAATCTAGACTCAAATATTATGGGATGACAGTACTTTTTTCTTGCCAGTAGATGTCCTCAGTCTGATGGCCAGCATTGTCCAACCCACTTTCCTCTGAGCCCAGATCATCCTTGACCCGCCTCCAGGCTGTGACTGAACAGTGAAAGGAGAAGCAGCACAGTAATGGGCTCATCTCTCTGTCACTCTGCTTCTCGTAAGTGCATGACCTGATTGGCTTATTGTACGGCCCTTTCCCTCTAACTCCGGCTCTGCTGTACTGGGGCCACCTGGGGCTGACACCAGGAAACATTTGGGGACATTCACTGAGTACATACTGCAGTCATTTGTATCTTTTCTATGTATGCCAGTCAGTCCACCAGCACTTACCCCATCTAGGTGGTGGGCATCGGCAGGGATCGGGCATCGGCAGGCATCCGAGGAGCGGCGGGGATCGGGGTACCAAGCAGTGGGGGGGATCGGGCATCCAAAGAGCAGGGGGGGGTCAGGGCACCAAGCAGCAGCTGGGATCGGTCATCTGAAGAGCGGGGGAATCAGGGCACCAAGCAGCAGTGGGGATCGGGCATCTGAAGAACGGGGAGGGGATCAGGGCACCGAGCAGTGGTGGGGATTGGGCATCTGAGGAGCGGCTGGGATAGGGGTACCAGGCAGTGGCAGGCATCGGGCATCAGTGGGCAACCAGCCATGGGCCAGCTCTTCTCCTCCTCACTTCCACCATGTGTCTCCTCCTAGGCATCCAATAGGATTGCCTGTCCTTTTCAGCCAATCGGGTCACGGGTATCAGACCCACTTCCCGATTGGCCGGGAGGAGGATCAGTGTTGCAACAGTGAATATTCATTCGCTGTTGCAACACATCTGGGTGTGCTCTGGGTGCAATGCTCTGCGCCACGAGCCCACCCTATTTTGAAGCCTATTAGAGCCTCTGGCTCTAATCAGGTGCTTCAAAAAAACACTCCCCCCGCCCATCCGAGTCATAGGAATTCAGGATGCTGGGCACATGGATAGGGAGGGCGGCGGGGCATGGATGGGAGCCTCCTTCTTGGTTCCATTTTTAAATAAAACCTTTCCGTTTTCTTTTCCTACCTTATTTTCGACCCTGTGATGTCATCACTGGGTCTCTGGGCTTCTCTATGCTAAGCAGGCAGATCATGGCTGGTGAGAGGGGCCAGCAGGGAACATCACAGCCCCCGGCCTCAGTACTCCTCTCAAGAGCTCTCAGTGCTGATGCAGGCAGTGGGAGGAGTTATGCAAATATCAAAATGCCTTGATAGGCGGGTGTCAGTCCGGAGGAGTGGGCGTTCCTAGGCAGGCTGCATTTGCATAGATAACGCCCACATGTGACGCTGACTCTCCATGATTGGAGGAACTGAGATCCAATGAAAGAGGCGGGCAAGGGTCAAGCAGTCTGGGGCACTGAGTCTGGGGCACGTGTCCCTTCTGCCCACCACCCCCTTACTTGTCCCAGCTCTAAGTGAAGGTGGGGCAGTCAGGCTGGGGAAGAAAGCGCTAAATGATGCTGGACGTCCTCCAGCCAGAAAATGAGGCGTGGCTCTATCTGAATTTCTGCAGCTTATAATAGTCATGGTGAGAAGCTCACAGTGTGCAGTGGAATCAGAGGAAGCTGTCTCAGCCCAGGAGAGGAGCCGCTACACCTGTGCAAGACTGAAGGTGGGGGGCGAGGGGGGATTTAACACCTTCGCAGGTGGGTCCGTTCACTGTATGGACTTGACAGTGGGGGGGTTTCAAATGAAAAATTTTGAGACACCCCACCCTCACATATACGCACATATGAACGTAAACGCATGTGTCGGAGGCGCCTATGCATGCAAACATCGATTGCAATACACGTGCTTCATATCGCCACGCACGCCGGAGTGAGAGCGATACTTCTAGCACTGATGAGCTATAGGGGGCGTTTGAAGCGCCACCTATGGAAAATACAGGGTACTGAAGTTTTCACGGGCGCACACAAATTTAAGACAGTGGTGACTGGTGGGGTTTTTTCTTGAGGGGGGAGGCAAACAACCAGCCCTCCGGTCAGCCGGCGGCACCTCCCCCCCCCCGGCTGCTCGCTCTAGGTAGATAGGTTGGTCGGTAGGCGGTCGGGTCACCCGCTCCGCCGCCCCCCCCTCTCGGTCAGTCATCAAGCACGGCACTTACCCCATCTAGATTGCGTGATCCTATGGGCGGCGGGCAGCCACTCCTGTGTCCTCTCCTTCTCTTCTGCATCACAGCGGGCTCCGCCTTGCGTCTTGCCTCTCCTCCTCCTAGGCGTCCAATAGGATTGTCTGTCCTTTCAGCCAATCGGGTGACAGGTCTCAAGACCCACTTCCTGATTGGCCGGGAGGAGGATCAGTGTGGCAATAGCAAATATTCATTCGCTAGCAACACACGACTGGGGGGGCTCAGAGCGCAGTGCTCTGCCCCCTTGAGCCCACCCTTCTTTGAAGCCTATTAGAGCCTCAGGCTTCAAAAAAGCGCACCCCCCATTGGAATCCATGTGTCCATGGCCCTGCATGTAGATTAGGGGGCCAGACACATGGATAGGGGGGTGGGCGGCGCCCGTGCGCTCCTAATGGACGGGCCACCGCCATCCTCAGCTTTTAGATTTTTCCAGAAAATCTGGGTAATTTATTACGTCTGCTTGCCCTAAAATTCATTTTTCGCTTGTATTTTACTATAGTTTTGCATTTTCCGGACCTTAGCGGTAGAATCAAGTGACATAAAAAATGGAACTACCACTATTTTATTCTCTAGGGCAGGGATAAGCAATTAGCGGACCTCCAGCTGTTGCAAAACTACAAGTCCCATCATGCCTCTGCCTCTGGGTGTCATGCTTGTGGCTGTCAGAGTCTTGCTATGCCTCATGGGACTTGTAGTCCGCTAATCCGCTAATTGCATACCCCTGCTCTAGGGTGTCTGCATTCAGAAAAGATATCATTTTGGGGGGGGTTTATGTAATCTTCAGGCCTAAAATATTTTTTTAAACTTGTGCAAAAAAAAAAAAATATGCAAAAACTACTCTGGCAGTGAAAGGGTCAATCCCAGAACCCTGCTTCGGACGCCAGCCATTGGATGTGAGCCGAAAATAGTCCCCCCCCATCCCCAGCACCCCAGTGGTCGTCAGAACAGCCGCCGAGGACTTGGAGCTTCTGGTGCTTTAAATTCTGAAAAATCTAAAACAAACAAAACACCAAAAAAAAGCTACAAAAAAGAAACAAATGTGAATAATTTGTTCTCTAACTTCCCTGATGGATCTGTGTGACTTGTATATCCGTCTTCCCTCAATGTAACAAATGTTATTTCCCTTTTGTGTACAATGTATCCCTCCGAGAACCTCTCTGACGAATCGCGCTTTTGATATTTAAGAAACATTCAGAGAAAAAAAAATAATAATCGTAATAAAGGTGAAATATTTCCCCACGTATTCCGCCATTTCCAAAGCGTCCAGCTGGATCGTTCGTCTTCCCTAATAGAACATTTTTTTTTATGGTTCCCCGGCAGTGACAGATACGAGCCGTCAACCCTTCTTGGCTGCATTTACCAAAGCGGTTGAGACCTTTTGAAGGTTTGTGAATTCCTACGGCGCTCAAAGAAATCGTCTCAACGCCGGCTGACCATCAGCAATGATGGCGGCGGGGGGGAGGGGGGGAGCCGCAATGACAGTTTCTGTAGCTTTGCGTCCATTAATGGTCACGTCCATCTAAAAACATCATTTTTTTTCTTTGTCTGGTGGACGGTATTTGTGGAGGGAACTAAAGTGGTGTTTTCTTTCCGAACGTCTGGTGAACCGTATTTTGCGGAGATTCGATAAAATTGGAGGTTTTTAGGAGTGTGAAAAAAAAGGCTCGTTGCTACCTTGAGTCAAAGGGATGCATTATAAATTGAAGATGCACTAAGTGGCCCCGCAGCCTTCGGTGACAGCTTGGCCGGGTGCCCGGGATCTATAAATGGCTCGGCGTGGATTTCTTGAAGTCTAAAGCAGCCGAAGAGGTTTTGTCATTTGGTAATCAAAATGACAAGATGGGAGGGGAGGAAAAGTGCAGACGATGAAGCTTTTCAAAATACTTCACCTCTCCGGGATCGTTATACAGCTGAAGGAAGGGGGGGCCACGTTCCGGGAGCTTTGCCTACGCTGGGCGACGTAGACCTCTTTGGCATCCCTCCATATCGAGGGTTTGTGGTGAAAACAAGTGATGCAACGGATGCTCTGGTGGTGCAGTGGGACCAGTATTGCTCCATTTACTCATTTACACCCCTCAAGCTTCTTCCTTGCCTGCCAGGATTGCACCCAAAGGGATTGCGGTCGTTCTGGTGGCTCCAGACTGGCCTTCTCATCCGTGGTTCTGGGAGCTTTGCCTATGCTGGGGGGTGTAGACCTCTTTGGCATCCCTCCATACCGAGGGTTTGTGGTGAAAACAAGGGATGTGACGGATGCTCTGGTGGTGCCGTGGGACCAGTATTGCTCCATTCACTCATTTACACCCTTCAAGCTTCTTCCTTGCCTGCCAGGATTGCGCCCAAAGGGATTGCGGTCGTTCTGGTGGCTCCAGACTGGCCTCCTCATCCGTGGTTCCGGGAGCTTTGCCTACACTGGGGGACGTAGACCTCTTTGGCATCCCTCCATACCGAGGATTTGTGGTGAAAACAAGGAATGCGACGGATGCTCTGGTGGCGCCGTGGGACCAGTATTGCTTCATTTACTCATTTCCACCCCTCAAGCTTTTTCCTTGCCTGCCAGGATTGCGCCCAAAGGGATTGCGGTCGTTCTGGTGGCTCTAGGCAGACCTCTTCGTCCGTGGTACATGGCAGGCTGGTCGCAAACACTCCTTGGCAGTTGACTCTTTGGGAGGACCTTCTGTCCCAGGGTCCTGTCTACCACCCTGCTTTACCTTCTCTGGCTTTGACGGCATGTCTATTGAAAGCCAGGCGGCTGTCGAGTTCGATAATACAGTACCCATAAAGCTAAATTTATGAAAGTCTACATCTCGGTAATATATTCCATTGCACCTGGAAGGCATATTTAGTTTGGATCAGAAGTCCTACATCTCTTGCCCCTTATGCCCCTGTGCTGCCCCCTTGTCATGTAACCAGCAATCATTCATGTCTTATCTGTTGCCTACTTTTGCTGCATGTGTCCAGTTAGAGGTCGGGCCTCCCTCACCTGTGTGCTTTAGTAGGTCCTCTTCAGCTGGCCTCCGCCCCAGGCCTTAATTGGTAACTGGATATAATAACTGGCAGTGCAAGGCCGCATTGCTGATCAGCGTTTGTCCGTGTTTGGCTTGTGTGTTATTGTCTCCTTCGTTTGCTCTGAGTCTTATCTGTGTTCTGATCCTTGGCTTGTCTGACTATCCCTTCCTGCCTGATACCTTGATCTTTGGCTTGTCTGCGGTTTCTCCTGTCTTCTGGGTGTCCTGACCCTTCACTATTCTTCTGACTATTCTCACTGTTCCTGTGCTGCTGCTTCCCCTCTACCACCTGGGGCCAGCCTGAGCGTGGGCGAGGGGACCCTGGGGGCCACGACCTGGATCCAGTTGCAGCCAAATCCATCCTCACCACTAGAGGCTCTGGTGAACACCCACTGGCTCTTAGATTCTGTGCCCTGGGGAAACCGATGCACTAGCTCCCTGAGTTTCGGTGTCCATGCTCTAGGGAGCCCTCTCCCCGTATCAGCTGGTACTACTTAGCAGCAGTCAGCCATAGGTCCACAACCTTGTGGTGCGCTACACTACCTTGATGCGATTCACACTCCAGTGGTACGCACCCGTCACCAGACCCCATTAGAGTTGTGACACCCCTCACCCGACTGTCCAATTTCTCAGGATCTGACTTGGCCACACAGAGATCACCCAGGCCTGGTGTAGGCAGGTGCATGTTTTCCCTCCGTCCTGTAGGTGGCACTGTGCAATATTACCAATGGAGTGGAGCCTGTTAGGGGAATTATCTCCCTATGGACTCTGCCAGTCTCCCAGAGAAGCCAGAGTTGTCCAATTGAACACTGCAATCTTTCTACATCTCTAGTGGCCATCTTGGTGTGGGACCCTTTATAATAGAGTACTTGCATCCTTTGGGGAAGTGGTAGGTTAGGGATAGAGACCCTGATGGCTAGGAAAGGGGATTAGGGATCGGTTCCTAGCAAATAGGCGCAGAACAGTGACCACGCATGCAGAGAGGGAACAGCCATGTGGGTCTCGCCTTAGCAGTTATACAGTGCCGTCCAGTGCACCACAAACCTCCACCCCTCTAGTGAACGGCGACCTCCAGGGCCACTGGCCCAAAGCCTGGCAATACTGCAAATACATATCAGTGCCTACAAGAACTGCCATCATTCATTACTGTCATCCTATATATAATATACAAGATAATTACAGCAATCAAGAACTGTGGGTGTGGTCTCTCCCTGTCTGGATACCTTGGGCCTTGGACCACCTACACTGGGGTAAAATATGGAGGATGCCCACTCTGTACACCTAGAAACCATGGAAGGAAAGTGTCTCCCTATTCCACCAGCAGACCCAGAGGGGGCCAAACGTACTGTATATAACCAGTATACTGCTCTATCAAAAACAATACATACATTGTAGAAGAGCACCAATGAGAACCAATGAGAAGACCCCCAAACTGTCCTAGATCCCATGGAAATATCCCAGGTTAGAAGAAAATCTTGGGGGCCCATGCAGGACCATCTTTAATGCAGGGCAGAAGGGGTATCTGCCCCGGGCCCAGTTATTATTGTGGGGCCCAAAGCAGCTGCCCCTTCAGTCCGCGCTCTCCGGGGTCTCTGGTGGAAGGAGCAGTCGGAGTAATCTGTCCTTTTCCTCTCCCTGCACAACTTCACTTCCACTGGGGGTGCTGCATGCTGCACCGGCACATTCTGAGAGTCTGGGGCCAGCCATTTTCTGGACCCCCTCCCTTCTCCAAGCCCTACTTTGATAGTTTCAAATCCCTTCATCACACAGCAAAAGCCCCATGCCACCCTGTGCCCATACTGACCGCCCTGACTGACACCTGCCCGCTGTGGAGGAGGAGGGGAGGGACTGGACCGGGCTCAACTGAGTCAGCTTAGTTGAGACCAAATAGAGGACCACATAGAGGGCCTCAACCTGTACACTGCAGGGGGGGAGCACAGTGTTCCTGCACTACTGTCAATGTAGTCTGCACTGACCAGGGGCTTTCCATTCTTATGTCACCCTAAAATATTAGGCACACGGGGCCCCTTCGTCAGACAAAGGGGCCCCTCCATGACTCAGAATTGTTGCTGTATATTTACCATGTGACCACAGAATAAAGTTTGGATGCTTTCGTGAAGTTTCCTTGATGTGATGATGACATTTCCTTCACTTTGATCATCCTTGGTTTCCAGCCTATGGTCATTACAGCACCCAGCATCACTGAACAGCCGGTTTCTTGAATGTGTGGGGAACATTGCGTTTGGATCTAAAATAGGAGGGGCCCCTGAACTGGAGATGGCAGTCTCTCTATGAAGGGACCTTGGCTCCTGAGCTTGAGGTGACAGTCTCCCTACGGAGGGGCCCCTGGACTGGAGGTAGCAGTCTCTCTATGGACAACCTCCATAGAGAAACTGCTACCTCCACTCCAGGGGTTCCCCCATAGGGAGGCTGCTACATTCAGTCCAGGGGCCCCTCCATAGAGAGATTGCCACTTCCACTTCAGGGGGCCCTCCAAAGAGGGATTGCCACCTACAGTCTAGGGGCCCCTCCAAAGAGAGACTGCAAATTCCAGTCCAGGGGCCCCTCCATAGAAAATGTTTGCCCATGGTCCAATCAATATTGAAGACAGCCCTTGGCCCATGAGCCTAAGATGTGTCCTGGGGCCATAGACATCTGCCAGAAGATTTGGACAGGAGGGGGTTTCTGTCATTGACCATCTATGATTTGGAGAGGAGGGGGTTTCTGTCATTGACCATCTGTGATTTGGAGAGGAGGGGGTTTCTGTCATTGACCATCTATGATTTGGGGGAGGGGGGAGTTTCTGTCATTGACCATCTATGATTTGGAGAGGAGAAGGTTTCTGTCATTGACCATCTATGATTTGGAGAGGAGGGGGTTTCTGTCATTGGCCATCTATGATTTGGAGAGGAGAAGGTTTCTGTCATTGGCCATCTATAGAGTTGAGCGAACCTCTGGAAGTTCGGGTTCTGCTGGTCCGTCCGAACTTCGGGACAAAGTCCGGGTCCGGGTCCGGACGGAACCCGAACGATCGCACGGACA
>BLSH010524792.1:17341-35452 GCA_018402905.1 Glandirana rugosa | reverse complement strand
GTGAGGTTTGGATTTGGGGGTGTAATGGGGTGAGGTTTGGATTTGGGGGTGTAATGGGGTTAGGGGTGTGGTGGATTGGGGGTGTAATGGGGTTAGGGGTGTGGTGGATTGGGGGTGTAATGGGGTGAGGTTTGGATTTGGGGGTGTAATGGGGTTAGGGGTGTGGTGGATTGGGGGTGTAATGGGGTGAGGTTTGGATTTGGGGGTGTAATGGGGCTAGGGGTGTAATGGGGTGAGGTTTGGATTTGGGGGTGTAATGGGGTGAGGTTTGGATTTGGGGGTGTAATGGAGGCCTCTTACCCATAACGCCCTGGTTGTACTTGGCGTAGTAGTTGTATTTGTTCTCGGTCCCGCTGGGGTCGGTGATGGGTCGGTGAATCTTCACGCAGGTGTCCTGCTCTTTCCCACAGACCGTCTCATTGTGGCTTTTGCAGTCCTCCGGCATCTTACAGAAATGACATTTCATTCCTGAGGATGGAGAGAGAGAATTAGGAGACTCGGCCTCCGTTGTAGATCACAGTATATGGAGGTTCTATTCAGAATCGGGGAGGAGGCCAGTGCAGAATGAAGACAGGAAGAAGCCATTAGACTGGGCATAGAGCTCATTGGTGGCTAGAAGTATCTTGGAAGGAGGACGAGGCCAACAGAAAATACATGCAGGTCAGCAGAGGCTGGGATAGAGGATGAGGAAAGTAGAGAGTGGAGGCTGGGATGAACGGTGAGGAAAGTAGAGAGTGGAGGCTGGGATGGAGGGTGAGGAAAGTAGAGTGGAGGCTGGGATGGAGGGTGAGGAAAGGAGAGTGGAGGCTGGGATGGAGGGTGAGGAAAGTAGAGTGGAGGCTGGGATGGAGGGTGAGGAAAGTAGAGTGGAGGCTGGGATGGAGGGTGAGGAAAGTAGAGGGCTGAGGCTGGGATGGAGGGTGAGGAAAGTAGAGAGTAGAGGCTGGGATGGAGGGTGAGGAAATTAGGAAGTGGAGTCTGGGAGGGAGGGTGAGGAAAGTAGAGAGTGGAAGCTGGGATGGAGGATGAGGAAAGTAGAGAGTGGAGGCTGGGATGGAGGGTGAGGAAAGTAGAGAGGAGGCTGGGATGGAGGGTGAGGAAAGTAGAGTGGAGGCTGGGATGGAGGGTGAGGAAAGTAGAGGGCTGAGGCTGGGATGGAGGGTGAGGAAAGTAGGGAGTGGAGTCTGGGAGGGAGGGTGAGGAAAGTAGAAAGTGTTGGCTGGGATGGAGGGTGAGGAAAGTAGAGAGTGGAGGCTGGGACGGAGGGTGAGGAAAGTAGAGAGTGGAGGCTGGGACGGAGGGTGAGGAAAGTAGAGAGTGGAGGCTGGGACGGAGGGTGAGGAAAGTAGAGAGTGGAGGCTGGGACGGAGGGTGAGGAAAGTAGGGAGTGGAGTCTGGGATGGAGGGTGAGGAAAGTAGAAAGTGGAGGCTGGGACGGAGGGTGAGGAGAGTAGAGTGTGGAGGCTGGGACGGAGGGTGAGGAGAGTAGAGAGTGGAGGCTGGGATGGAGGGTGAGGAAAGTAGGGAGTGGAGTCTGGGATGGAGGGTGAGGAAAGTAGAGAGTGGAGGCTGGGATAAAGGGTGAGGAAAGTAGAGAATGGAGGCTGGGATGAAGGGTGAGGAAAGTAGTGAGTGGAGGTTGGGATGGAGGATGAGGAAAGTAGAGAGTGGAGGCTGGAGTGGAGGGTGATGAAAGTAGAGAGTGGAGGCTGAGATGGATGGTGAGGAAAGTAAAGAGTGGGAGCTGGGATGGGGGATGGGTGAGGAAAGTAGAGTGTGGAGGCTGGAATGGAGGGTGAGGAAAGTAGAGAGTGGAGGATGGGTGAGGAAAGTAGAGTGGAGGCTGGGATTCAGGATGAGGAAAGTAGAGAGTGGAGGCTGGCATGCAGGGTGAGGAAAGTAGAGAATGTAGGCTGGGATGGAGGGTGAGGAAAGTAGAGAATGGAGGCTGGGGTGGAGGGTGAGGAAAGTAGGGAATGGAGGCTGGGGTGGAGGGTGAGGAAAGTAGAGAGTGGAGGCTGGGATGGAGGGTGAGGAAAGTAGAGAATGGAGGATGGGATGGAGGGTGAGGAAAGTAGAGGCTGGTATTGAGGATGGGTGAGGAAAGTAAAGAGTGGAGGCTGGGAAAAAGGGTGAGGAAAGTAGAGAATGGAGCATGGGATGGAGGGTGAGGAAAGTAGCGAGTGAAGGCTGGGATGGAGGATGAGGAAAGTAGAGAGTGGAGGCTGGGATGGAGGGTGAGGAAAGTAGAGAGTGGAGGCTGGGATAAAGGGTGAGGAAAGTAGAGAATGGAGGCTGGGATGGAGGGTGAGGAAAGTAGCAAGTGGAGGCTGGGATGGAGGAAGAGGAAAGAGGAAAGTAGAGAGTGGAGGCTGGGATGGAGGATGAGGAAAGTAGAGAGTGAAGGCTGGGATGGAGGGTGAGGATATTAGAGAGTGGAGGCTGGGATGGAGGATGGGCAAGGAAAGTAGAGTGGAGGCTGGCATGGAGGGTGAGAAAAGTAGAGAGTGGAGGATGGATGAGGAAAGTAGCGAGTGGAGGCTGGGATGGAGGATGGGTGAGGAAAGTAGCGAGTGGAGGCTGGGATGGAGGATGAGGAAAGTAGAGAGTGGAGGCTGGGGTGGAGGATGAGGAAAGTAGAGAGTGGAGGTGGGGATGGAGGGTGAGGAAAGTAGAGAGTGGAGGCTGGGATGGAGGATGCGTGAGGAAAGTAGAGAACGGATGCTGGGATGGAGGGTGAGGAAAGTAGAGAGTGGAGGCTGGGATGGAGGGTGGGGAAAGTAGAGAGTGGAGGCTGGGATGGAGGGTGAGGAAAGTAGAGAGTGGAGGCTGGGATGGAGGGTGAAGAAAGTAGAGAGTGGAGGCTGGGATGGAGAGTGAAGAAAGTAGAGAGTGGAGGCTGGGATGGAGGATGGGTGAGGAAAGTAAAGAGTGGAGGCTGGGATGGAGGATGCGTGAGGAAAGTAGAGAGGGGAGGCTGGGATGGAGGGTGAGGAAAGTAGAGAGTGGAGGCTGGGATGGAGGAAGCAGTGGAGGCTGGGATGGTGATGGGAAGAAACAGTGTAAGCTGGGATTTGGGGAAGCAGTGGATGCCGGGATGGAGGAAGCAGTGGAGGCTGGGATGGAGGAAGCAGTGGTGGAAGTAGTGGAGGCTGGGGTGGAGGAAGCAGTGGAGGCTAGGACGGAGGAAGCTGTAGAGGCTGGAATGGTAATGGGAAGAAGCAGTGGAGGCTGGGATGGTGATGGGAAGAAGCAGTGGAGGCTGGGATGGAGGAAGCAGTAGAGGCTGGGATGGTGATGGGAAGAAGCAGTGTAAGCTGGGATGGAGGAAGCGGTGGAGGAAGCAGTGTGGTCTGGGATGGAGGAAGCAGTGGAGTCTAGGATGGAGGAAGTTGTAGAGGCTGGAATGGTAATGGGAAGAAGCAGTGGAGGCTGAGTTAGAGGAAGCAGTGGAGGCTGGGGTGGGGGAAACAGTGAAGGCTGGGATGGAGGAAACAATGGAGGCTGAGGTGGAGGAAACAGTGGAGGCTGAGGTGGAAGAAACAGTGGAGGCTGAGGTGGAAGAAACAGTGGAGGCTGGGGTGGAGGAAGCAGTGGAGGCTAGGATGGAGGAAGCTGTAGAGGCTGGAATGGTAATGGGAAGAAGCAGTGGAGGCTGAGGTAGAGGAAGCAGTGGAGGCTGGGATGGTGATGGGAAGAAGCAGTGGAGGCTGGGATGGAGGAAGCAGTGGAGGCTGGGATGGTGATGGGAAGAAGCAGTGTAAGCTGGGATGGAGGAAGCAGTGGAGTCTAGGATGGAGGAAGTCGTAGAGGCTGGAATGGTAATGGGAAGAAGCAGTGGAGGCTGAGTTAGAGGAAGCAGTGGAGGCTGGGGTGGAGGAAACAGTGAAGGCTGGGATGGAGGAAACAGTGGAGGCTGAGGTGGAGGAAACAGTGGAGGCTGAGGTGGAGGAAACAGTGGAGGCTGAGGTGGAAGAAACAGTGGAGGCTGGGGTGGAGGAAGCAGTGGAGGCTAGGATGGAGGAAGCTGTAGAGGCTGGAATGGTAATGGGAAGAAGCAGTGGAGGCTGAGGTAGAGGAAGCAGTGGAGGCTGGGATGGTGATGGGAAGAAGCAGTGGAGGCTGGGATGGAGGAAGCAGTGGAGGCTGGGATGGTGATGGGAAGAAGCAGTGTAAGCTGGGATGGAGGAAGCAGTGGAGTCTAGGATGGAGGAAGTCGTAGAGGCTGGAATGGTAATGGGAAGAAGCAGTGGAGGCTGAGTTAGAGGAAGCAGTGGAGGCTGGGGTGGAGGAAACAGTGAAGGCTGGGATGGAGGAAACAGTGGAGGCTGAGGTGGAGGAAACAGTGGAGGCTGAGGTGGAGGAAACAGTGGAGGCTGAGGTGGAAGAAACAGTGGAGGCTGGGGTGGAGGAAGCAGTGGAGGCTAGGATGGAGGAAGCTGTAGAGGCTGGAATGGTAATGGGAAGAAGCAGTGGAGGCTGAGGTAGAGGAAGCAGTGGAGACTGGGATGGTGATGGGAAGAAGCAGTGGAGGCTGGGGTGGAGGAAACAGTGGAGGCTAAGGTGAAGGAAACAGTGGAGGCTGGGATGGAGGAAGCAGTGGAGGCTGGGGTGGAGGAAGCAGTGGAGGCTGGGGTGGAGGAAGCAGTGGAGGCTGAGGTGAAGGAAACAGTGGAGGCTGAGGTGAAGGAAACAGTGGAGGCTGAGGTGAAGGAAACAGTGGAGGCTGAGGTGAAGGAAACAGTGGAGGCTGAGGTGAAGGAAACAGTGTAAGTTGGGGTGGAGGAAACCGTGGAGGCTGGGGTGGAGGAATCAGTGGAGGCTGGGGCGGAGGAAGCAGTGGAGGCTGGGGTGGAGGAAGCAGTGGAGGCTGGGATGGAGGAAGCAGTGGAGGCTGGGGTGGAGGAAACAGTGGAGGCTGAGGTGAAGGAAACAGTGGAGGCTGAGGTGAAGGAAACAGTGTAAGTTGGGGTGGAGGAAGCAGTGGAGGCTGGGATGGAGGAAGCAGTGGAGGCTGGGATGGAGGAAGCAGTGGAGGCTGGGATGGAGGAAGCAGTGGAGGCTGGGGTGGAGGATGCAATGGGAAGGATGAAGACATCAATGGAGGCCAGGAAGTGTGGTAGAGAAGGTCACTCTGTATTTTACTTACGGGGTTTTGTTCTGGCCGCAGACTCCACCACTAGGAGAAAAGAGAAGATGAATTTAGTATCCCGTGTGTGACCCCAGGTGTCACTCTGTTCCCCGCATCGCCCTCTTCACTTCCTATTTTATTATCACAGGGGGCACTCCTGTCTTTGCTCGGCAGCAGCACTGGTGGGAGCCTCCCTGGAGGCCCTTATGTATGAGACCTCTTAGCCCAATAAAATGGTCACCTCTCCTCGGAAATGCAGGTCTACTCTTGGCCTCTCCCAGCTTCCAATGATAAAACCTGAGCTGGAGGTCAGATTTCAGTGCAGAATTTTTTGGTGGCTCAGGGGAACCACACTTCTTCTCAGTGGAGCTCTGTGGGTCGGGTCTGACTGAGTCTAATTCACTGTAATGATCTCATCACAACTAGGGATGGACCGAATACCCCCCCCCCCCCCGGTTCGGTTCTCACCAGAACTTGCAAACACCATTAAAGTCTATGGGACCCAAACATGAAAAATCAAAAGTGCTCATTTTAAAGGCTTCTATGCAATGTTATTGCCCTAAAAAGTGTATGGGGGTCCGGGTCCTGCCCTAGGGGTATCAATGCAAAAAAAAAGTTTTTAAATCGATCGTTTTTTCAGGAGCGGTGATTTTAATAATGCTTGAAGTGAAACAATAAAAATGAAATATTCCTTTAACCCCTACAGATCCGCGCTATTGCCGAAGTACGGCTCCAGCGCGGATCTGAAATGCCGGGACGACGTCCCCTGTGCACGCTCCTGGCGCGCCCCCTGGCGGCAGCAGCGGCGCGCGCGTGCCCGTGGGTCGGGGGGACTCAATGTCCGCCCGAGACCCGCCGATCTCTTTTAGCAGCCTCAGAATGGGGAACCGCCGATGTAAACACGACGGTTCCCCGTTCTGTGACAGGGGACATAGCAGATGTCCCTGTCACTGGGATCAGTTAGATCTGTTATGTCCCGACCAGCCCCGCCCCCCCACAGTTAGAACACCCAGAGAACGTTGTTAACCCCTTCCCTGCCAATGACATTTAGACAGTAATCAGTGGACATTTAAATTTCTGATCGCTGTATAAATGTCATTGGTCCCAAAAATGTGTCAAAAATGTCCGACATTTCTGCTGAAATATCGCAGTCCCGATAAAAATCGCAGATCGCCGCCATTACTAGTAAAAAAAAAAAAATAATAATAAAAAAGCCATAAATCAATTCCCAGTTTGTAGACGCGATAACTTTTGCGCAAACCAATCAATAAACGCAGATTGCGATTTTTTTTTTTACCAAAAATATGTAGAAGAATAAATATCGGCCAAAACTGATGAATAATTTTTTTTAATGGATTTGTACTTTAGCAAAAAGTAAAAAATATTGTTCTTTTTTACAAAATTATCGCAAATTTTTTGTTTATAGCGGCGATCAGAAATGACGCAGAGGGGATCAAATACCACCAAAAGAAAGCTCTATTTGTGGGAAAAAAAGGACGCAAATTTAGTTTGGGTACAACGTCGCACGACCGCGCAATTGTCATTCAAAATGCGACAACGCTGAAAGCCAAAAATTGGTCTGGGCAGGAGGGGGGTTTAAGTGCCCAGTAAGGAAGTGGTTAAATATTGTGCCTGGGGGTCCCCTTAGTCTGCCTGTAAAAGGGCGCATCTCTGTGAGGTGTAGAACACAGCCAGAGCAAAATAACATTTTCATAGGAAAAATTGTCATTTATTATCGCGGCTGTAATGCATTGCGTTGTGCACCCCCCCCCCCGCCCTTCAGGTCTGGTATGGATTTCCAGGGGAACCCTGCTCCGAAATATTTTTAAAAAATTGCATGGGGTTCCCCCCCCCAAAGTCCGTAACAGACCCTTCAGTTCTGGTGTGTATATTAAGGGGAACCACGGCGAAAAAAAAAATTGTGTAGGTCCCCCCCAAAGTCCGTAACAGGCCCTTCTGGTCTGGTATGGATTTTAAGGGGAACCCCGCACCAAAATTTTTAAAAAACTGCCTCTTGTTTTTTTACCACTTTATTCCTTTTTTGGTGAATGGGTAGGGGTACAATGTACCCCATATCTATTCACATGGGGGGGGGTCGGGATCTGGGGCGCCCGCAGACCCCCACAACCACCGGCAAGGGTTGTGGGAAGAGGTCCTTCTCCCCATCAACATGGGGACAAGGTGCTTTGGGGGTGACCTCAAAGCATCCTCCCCATGTTGAGGGCATGTGGCCTGGTATGGTTCAGAGGGGAAAGGGCCGCTTGCTCATCCCCACCCCCTCCTGCCATGCCAGGGCTGCGTACTCGGATAAGGGTCTGGTTTGGATTTTGGGAGGCCCCTACGGCATTTTTTTTTTAAATTTTGTGCAGGGTTCCCCTTGAAATCCATACCAGACCTGAAGGGCCTGGTTTGGATTTTGGGGGGGGGGGGGGACTCCCACTGAATTTTTTTTTAAAAAATTGGCGCGGGGTTCCCCTTAAAATCCATTCCAGACCTGAAGGGTCTGTTACGGACTTTGGGGGGGAAACCTACGCAATTTTTTTTCTTTTAATTTTTGTGCGAGCCCCGCTGTTGTAAATTATTTTAAAAGTTGTGATGACATGACCCAGTCAAACCGGTGCCGAAACATTGGGCCTTGGGTGTTGGTGGTGGCAGAACACTGTAACCCCTTGTTGTTACTCTTGTTGGGTGCAGGAACGGGCCCTGCTGTTGTAAATTATTTTAAAAATTGTGATGACATGCCCCAGTCAAACCGGCGCTGAAAAATTATTGGTCCTTAGGTGTTGGTGGTGCCCTAAATATAAAATATCATTCTGGATTATGGACAGGAGGATTTCTAGGGAAATCCCTTGAAGACTGCTGCGTGTTATCCATGACAATCCTCCTCCTCCTCCTCCCCCCCTGTGTTTGGTGGCTCTGCAGGAATGCTCTCTGCATAAAGGGGACCTTGAGAGGAAAGGAAGTCCTCCTCTTCCTCCCGCTGTTCTACCTCAAGTGCCCTGTCCATGATTCCCGTGGCAAAAAGAAGCCAAGCTCCCCTGAGCCTGTCCTGGTGCCATGCTCACAGAGGTACCCATTGATGGCCCTCTACTGTGCGTGCAGCCGCTGCAGAATTGCCAATGTTGAGTTCCACCTGGTGGGCATGGCACAAATGAGGCGTTTGTTGGGCAGGTTGAATTCCTGTTGGATGTCAGCCAGCCGGGCACTGGCATTGTATGAACGCCAGAAATAACCACAGACTTTTCTAGCCTGCCTCAGGATATCTGGTAAGCCTGAGTACCTGGTCAAGAAACGCTGCACCACCAAATTCAAGACGTGTGCCAAGCATGGAAATGTGTCAAGTGTCCCTGTCAGAGGGCAGAGAGAAGGTTGGTGCCATTGTCGCATACAACCATTCCTGGCTCAAGCTGCCGTGCCGTCAACCACCTCTGAGCCTGCCCCCGCAGAGCTGACAGAATCTCTGCCCCAGTGTGGCTCCTGTCCCCAAGACAGACTAACTCAAGCACCGCATGGCATCTTTTAGTCTGACTGCTTGCATAGCCCCTTGAACACTTAGAGAGCATTGCAGGTTCAGAGGACAATTCTGCAGAAGAGGCCACAGAGGTAGAAGAAGAGGAGGAGGTGGAGGAGGCGGATGTTGCAAAATCACCACTAGCTTTTTGGAGGCATGGTGGCGGAACTAGCTCCAACACTGAACTCTGTCCTGGATCTATCCCAGCTGCCAGTAGAGTTACCCAGTGTGCCATGAAGGAAAGGTAACAACCCTTACCGTGCCTGCTGGACCATGAGTCAGCGGTCATATGAACCATGCTGCTGACAACCCTGTCCAACGAGGCCAAAACATTGCCTTCCACATGACGGTAGAGAGCTGGAATGGCCCTACGTGAAAATAAATTTCTTTTGGGAACCTGCCACTGTGTGACAGCACATTCCACAGATTCACGAAAGGGGGCAGAGTCTACCATCTGAAAAGGCAGTAGTTGAAGTGCTAGCAATTTGGCCAAGCTACCATTAAGATGCTGAGCATGTGGATAGCTGGGACAGTATATTTTATTACGGTTCAGCAACTGGGGTAGGGACATTTGCCTGCTGAATTCTCCTGGTGGTGTACTGCTAGCAGATTGGCTGCAAGTACTTGTGGAAGCATTGCTAGACCTTCATTCCTCTCAGTGCAGGTTTTGGAGAGGACTGGAGGTATAGAAGGGGTTGAGATCCCAAATGAGGAGCAAGGCGAAGTTCGCCTTGTTTTCTGGTGTGGGTTCTTCAGGTACGCTTGCCAACGGACTGTATGTCTGGTCGTCATATGTCTTACCAAGACAGTAGTGCCCAAGCGGCTGGAGTCCTGGCCGCGCTTGACCCGCTTCAGACATAGATTGCAAATGGCAACGGTGGGATCTACTGCACAAGTGTTGAAAAATGCCCACACCAAAGAAATTTTGAAAGTCAGCGGGGAGCCAGTAGCGCCCTGCACCTGTAGAGCTCTGTGGTCTGATGCAATTGGATGGCTGCCCTTAAGCTACTTCCTTCCTCAACCTGGGAACCAACATCAGAGCCTTCAAACTGATGCACATCCACCATCAGCATGTAACCGACACTATGGTCGAATAATTCTGGTGACTCCTCTGTGCATGATGGTGGGGCTACAGTAACTGTGGACAAGGATCCGTTGGAATAGGGTGCTTTGCCAGCTGCATTGGAAGGCAAATTTGTACGAGCCTGGGTGACAGAGGATGAGGAGGATGAGGACGGCTTTGTTATCCACTCCACCAACACTTCTGCATGTTGTGACTCAATAGCACGTCCAACAGCCGAAAAGAAGGACAAGCCTGACCCGCCTGCAAAGGATGCACCACGTCCACTACCACCACTTTTCACTGAAGACACAGAGGCCGCTTGCCCTCTTTTAGTGGCCTAGGAGCGTCTGCCTCTCCTTTGTGGCCTTCCTGACATGATGGGGATTTTTTTTTTAACATCGCACTACACTGTATTATATACCGTACTCCCTGAATGCACTGATATATAGTGTACACTCAATACACTGTGTGTATATATACATATACACTAGACTGTATATATTTTAATACACCACGTCAAGTGTACTATATACCATACGTGCACCCCCGAATGCACTGATATATAGTGTACACCCAATACTCTGTGTGTGTATATATATATATATATATTAGACTGTATATATTTTAATGCACCACGTCAAGTGTACTATATACCGTACGTACACCCCCGAATGCACCGATATATAGCGTAGACTCAACACGCTGTGTGAAAAAATATATACAGTCTACACTATATATCAGTGCATTCGGGGGTGTACATGCGGTATATAGTACACTTGATGAGGTGTATTAAAATATATACGGTCTGGTATATATATATATATATATATATATATATATATACACACACACACAGTTTTGAGTGTACACTATATATCAGTGCATTTGGGGGTGCACGTATGGTATATAGTACACTTGACGTGGTGTATTAAAATATATACAGTCTAGTGTATATGTATATACACACACAGTACATTGAGTTTACACTATAAATCAGTGCATTCAGGGGTGTACGGTATATAGTACACTACTTGACATGGTGTATTAAAATATATACAGTCTAGTGTGTGTGTATGTATATATATATTATACACACACACACACACCATGTCAAGTAGTGTACTATATACCGTACACCCCCCGAATGCACTGATTTATAGTGTACACTCAATGCACTGTGTGTGCGTATATATATATATATATATATATAGTGTACTATATAACATACGTACACCCCCGAATGCACTATAATGCACTGATATATAGTGTACACTCAATACGCTGTGTGTGTATATATATATATATATATATTCTACTGCCTGAACGGATGCTATATACTATACACTGAATTAGCTGTATATATAGTTTACACTAAAGGCATTGCATTATTTATATATATATAGTAAGGGGGTTAGCTCGGCAGCGGGTGTGTTTGACCCCCTGGAAGGGTTCATTACACAATTTATGCACAGTGAGACAGCAATTTCAGATGAAAATAAAAAGGCAGTTTATTCTCACTAAGTACAACGTGAAAAACAGCAACGCAAAAACAAACAACAAAATAAATCCTAGGACACTTGGCCACTGACTACACAATAGGTTTCCCTGTCTGTCAGCTGGGTACAGCCTACCGCTGTACAAAGCTCCTATCTCTCACTGAAGACAGTCAGCCACACAGGCTTTTTATCAGACAAGCTGTCACACTCCCTAGTCTGTTGACACAGAACCTGGTTCCAGGGCGGAGCACTCACCTATCCCTGCTGGGAGTTCTGGTAGAGGAATTAATGAGCCGGCTCACCTCAGCTGTGCTCATTACCTCTACACCTGCAAGACTCCCCCTAGTGGTATAAGTCTGCATACAGCCGCAACCCGGCGTCTTTACCCGCCAGCTGTCACAATATATACACACACCAGGAAGGTATATATATATGTATTCTTGCACTGCCTGCACTAACTGACTGCATATAGGTCGCTCTATCTATTTATCTATATTTGTTTCACAGTAATCCCTGCTACACTGCATGCCGCTAGCTAAGCTCACTCTCTCTATCCACCGGTATTCACACTACATTGAGCCGCTATACAAGCAGCTTTATATAGTGTGGGGCGTGGATTGAGGCTGCTGAGCAGTGATTGGCTAAAAGCACCCTGCCTTTAGCCAATCATATCTCTCACAGCAGAGCACTCTGTGATTGGCCAAAGCATGCAGGTCATGTGCAGGCCTTGTGCATTTCCCCCGCCATTGGAATGCATTATGGGGCGCGCAAAGTTCCCGCGAACGCCCCATATTGTTCTAATTTTGACGAACGGGCGAACGCACGTTGTTCGAGTCGAACATAACAACAGCTGGCCCATCCCTAATGCCAACAGTTATTGAAGATTCCAAAAACAGTTTCATGTATTATTTCCTCATTTCATTGCCTTCTTTCAGCCTTGTGATCTTCTAAAGCCACCTAAATATCAAAGCGTTTCCTTCCTTGCAATATGGCGATTGGCTGTCTGTCTTCCCCTGAGCTACAGGTCACATGACAGCCATCTCCTGCATTAGGAGAGTGGTTCAGGCTCAGGTGGCTCTAATGGAGGCCATCAGTCCTCACAATGGTCACGTCACACGTGGAGGGAACTAGTGGTCCTAGTCATCATGTATAGATCAGGGTGTGGCATGCCTCCCTCTGCTGGGTTTGCCCCATTAGGGTTGGGGGGGGGGGTCTCTCTCCCTTTGGCGCTCATCAAATTTTCCATTTTTTTTGTGCTGAATGATTATTTTGGGGGGAAAAATTTGGACCAATCTAATTTATTAAGTACAGGTGATTAGTGTCAGAGGATGCTGATCAGCGGCTGGTAGAGGCTGTCTGGTAAGTATACAGTCTGTGTGGGTGAGCATGGGGCAGTACTGTCCCCTGAGGGCACCTGCCTACCAAACCAGATCATGGTGCTGGTCTACGCCCTGACCCCAATTGTAGGGTTTGGGAACGCTCTGGGTGGGTCACATGGCCACAGGACAGGGCGGGGTCTGACACAATTTTCTGGGTGTTGGGTTCAGGCTTGGGTATTATTGGTCACGCCCAGATTCAGGGACAAAAGTTTAGAATTTTTATTTTTGGAAAGGGTGGAAGAGCCATACTGAATGTCTGCCAATGAAAACTTCCTGAGGGCTGGGTGGGAAGGAGCTGCATGGAGTGTCTGGAAGTATGAGAATGACAAACTCAATGCTGCTCTGGTTTGCAATTATTTCCCATTGGAGGCTCATCAGCTATAGGGTCACTACAAGGATCAGCATGCACTCTCACTTTGACGATTTGTCTATCACCCCTAATGTCTAACCGAATATCACCATGTATTGGTCATCATTCTCCATGTATACCCAATATTGCTGTTTATGGGACATCTCTCGCCCATGTGTAACCCAATATCACCATCTATTGGTCATCATCTTCCATGTGTAACCCAATATTACCATCTATTGGTCATCACCCTCCATGTGTAACCCAATATTACCATCTATTGGTCATCACTCTCCATGTGTAACCCAATATTACCATCTATTGGTCATCACCCTCCATGCGTAACCCAATATTACCATCTATTGGTCATCACCCTCCATGTGTAACCCAATATTACCATCTATTGGTCATCACTCTCCATGTGTAACCCAATATTACCATCTATTGGTCATCACGTTCCATGTGTAACCCAATATTACCATCTATTGGTCATCACTCTCCATGTGTACCCAATATTACCATCTATTGGTCATCACCCTCCATGTGTATCCCAATATTACCATCTATTGGTCATCACCCTCCATGTGTAACCCAATATTACCATCTATTGGTCATCACCCTCCATGTGTAACCCAATATTACCATCTATTGGTCATCACCCTCCATGTGTAACCCAATATTACCATCTATTGGTCATCACTCTCCATGTGTAATCGAATATTACCATCTATTGGTCATCACTCTCCATGTGTAACCCAATATTACCATCTATTGGTCATCACCCTCCATGTGTAACCCAATATTACCATCTATTGGTCATCACCCTCCATGTGTAACCCAATATTACCATCTATTGGTCATCACCCTCCATGTGTAACCCAATATTACCATATATTGGTCATCGCCCTCCATGTGTAACCCAATATTACCATCTATTGGTCATCACCCTCCATGTGTAACCCAATATTACCATCTATTGGTCATCACTCTCCATGTGTAATCGAATATTACCATCTATTGGTCATCACCCTCCATGTGTAACCCAATATTACCATCTATTGGTCATCACCCTCCATGTGTAACCCAATATTACCATCTATTGGTCATCAACCTCCATGTGTGACCCAATCTTACCATCTATTGGTCATCACTCTTCATGTGTAATTGAATATTACCATCTATTGGTCATCAACCTACATGTGTGACCCAATATTACCATCTATTGGTCATCAACCTCCATGTGTAATCCAATATTACCATCTATTGGTCATCATTCTCCATGTGTACCCAATATTGCAGTTTATGGGACATCTCCCCCACATGTATAACCCAATATTACTGTCTATTGATCATCACCCCCCATGTGTAACCCAATATTACCATCTATTGGTCATCACCCCCCCCCATGTGTAACCCAATATTACCATCTATTAGTCATCACTCTCCATGTGGAATACAATATTACCATCTCGGGTCATTACCTCCCACGTGCAACCCAATATTACCATCTATTGGTCATCACCCCCCATGTGTAACTCAATATTACCGTCTATTGGTCATCACCCCCCCCATGCGTAACCCAATATTACCATCTATTGGTCATCACCCCCCCATGTGTAACCCAATATTACCATCTATTGGTCATCACCCTCCATGTGTAACCCAATATTACCATCTATTAGTCATCACCCTCCATGTGTAACCCAATATTACCATCTATTGGTCTTCACCCTCCATGTGTAACCCAATATTACCATCTATTAGTCATCACTCTCCATGTGAAATGCAATATTACCATCTATGGGTCATCACCTCCCACGTGCAACCCAATATTGGTCATCATCCTCCATGTGTAACCCAATAATACTGGCTATTGGTCATCACCCCCCATGTGTACCCAATATTACAATTTATTGGTCATCATCCTCTATGTGTACCCAATATTACCATCTATTGGTCATCATCCTCCATGTGTACCCAATATTACCATCTATTGGTCATCACTCTCCATGTGGAACCTAATATTACTATCTATTGGTCATCACACCCCATGTGTAACCAAATACTACCATCTATCGGTCATTACTCTCCATGTGTAATCCAATATTACCATCCATTGGTCATCACTCTCCATGGGGAATGCAATATTACCGTCTATTGGTTATCACCTCCCATGTGAAACCCAATATTACCGTCTATTGGTCATCACCCCCCTTGTGTAACCCAATACTACCATCTGTTAGTCATCACTCTCCATGTGTAACCCAATATTACCATCTATTGGTCATCACCCTCCATGTGGAATGCAATATTACCATCTATTGGTCATCACCTCCCATGTGAAACCCAATATTACCGTCTATTGGTCATCACCCCCCTTGTGTAACCCAATACTACCATCTGTTAGTCATCACTCTCCATGTGTAACCCAATATTACCATCTATTGGTCAACACCCTCCATGTGGAATGCAATATTACCATCTATTAGTCATCACCTCCCATGTGTAACCCAATATTACCGGCTATTGGTCATCACCCCCAATGTGTACCCAATATTACCATCTATTGGTCATCACCTGCCATGTGTACCCAATATTACCATCTATTGGTCATCACCCCCCATGTGTAACCCAATATTATCTTTTATTGGTCATCACCCTCCATGTGTAACCCAATATTACCATCTATTGGTCATCACCTCCATTTGTAACCCAATATTACCATCTATTGGTCATCACTCTCCATGTGTACCCAATATTACCATCTATTGGTCATCACTCCCCATGTTTAACCCAATATTACCTTTTATTGGTCATCACCCTCCATGTGTAACCCAATATTACCATCTATTGGTCATCACCCCCCATGTGTACCCAATATTACCATGTATTGGTCATCATCCTCCATGTGTACCCAATATTACCATGTATTGGTCATCATCCTCCATGTGTACCCAATATTACCATCTATTGGTCATCACTCTCCATGTGTAACCCAATATTAACATCTATTGGTCATCACCCTCCATGTGTAACCCAATATTACCGTCTATTGGTCATCACCTCCATTTGTAACCCAATATTACCGTCTACTGGTCATCACCCCCCATGTGTAGCCCAATATTACCATCTATTGGTCATCACCCCCCCCCCATCTGTAACCCAATATCACCATCTATTGGCCATAACCCCCCCATGTGTAACCCAATATTACCATCTATTGGTCATCACTCTCCACGTGGAATCCAATATTACCATCTATTGGTCATCACCTCCCATGTGTAACCCAATATTACCGTCTATTGGTCATCACCCCCCCATGTGTAACCCAATATTACCATCTATTGGTCATCACCCCCCCATGTGTAACCGAATATTACCATCTATTGGTCATCACCCCCCCATGTGTAACCCAATATTACCATCTATTGGTCATCACCTTCCATGTGTACCCAATATTACCATCTATCGGTCATCACCCCCCCCCATGTGTAACCCAATATTACCTTTTATTGGTCATCACCTTCCATGTGTACCCCAAAATTATTGTCCATTACCCCCATGTTTACTCCACTGTTACCATCTATTGTCCATTACCCCCATGTATACGCTACTATTACTGTCTGTCGTCCATCACCCCCCACCTGTCCCCCCCTATTACTGTCTAGTGTCCATTGTACTATCCGTCACCCCCCAGCATCTCTTACCCTGAATCAGGACGATGGCCAGCAGCACGCTCAGTACAATCGCCTTCATGTTGTGATTGCAGGTTGATGACTCAGAGATCTTATATATCTGATGAGCAGCCTCCACCCTCCTCAATTAATGCACCACCCTGGGTGCGTCTGATGTTCTTCAGAATAAGCATGGACATGTACCAACAAGTGGAGGACAGGATTATCATATGTTATCAGAAGAGGCGATGATGATTGTACACTTCAGCTGACCTGGGTGGTGGAAGACAATAGGGGCTCTGTATATATGTGTGGTATATTGTATGGACCCTGACTGAGACAGTATGTGACTTTAGTGTTTTTGTCCTTACAATGCGTAGTAAGGCTGAGGACCACCCAAGGTTCCCCCTTTGCATCTAAGGGTTCCCAATCACACAGTGCCGACTGGTCCTCCCAGCCACTGATTGGCTCCAAGTAGGTCATCAGGGTTACCATTCTACATTTTGAATATATCAGCAAATCACTGGTCCTGGTGAGGTGATCAGTATCTGGGACTGACCTTTTTAGAGGGTTCTCTTCCCGGGGGGCCTCTGCCCAGATGGGTTAGGTGTTGAGAAGTCTTCTTCTACAATGTTGAACTACGTATAGAAAATATGAAAGTTGCTCTAGAATTAGGGGAGTCCCTGGGGCCCCACGTAGAAGAGGTGAGTGACTGCCCAAGAATGTCCACCATGATACCTCTAGAGCCTGGATTACCGAATCCCACTGGGTCTGTAAGGACAGGGAGACCCTTCTGTGGAGGAACAGAGGCAAGACCCGAGATCTGTGAGGTTTGGGGTGTCCTGTGTTCCCTCACCCTCCTTTCTATGTACTGTTGTTCTAAACATTAACCCTTATGACATTCTCCACTCAACATACAAATATAATCCAGACCTTGGGAAGGTGGAAGTGCCTGAGACCCTCTGAAAAGTACCTGGACTGGAATCTCCAGTGGTTCCCCACACCGTCCGAGGGGCAGACCTTAGATTTCCAGGATGGTGTTAGCATAGTTATCACTGGGGGGGGGGCAACATTCTCTATACACTGATACATTGTATAGCCCCATATGTAGTGCCCCGCCCCTTCATCAACCAATCACCCTCGCATACCATTATTCTGTATGTATGGACTCGGCACAGTACCACTTCCTATACTGCCCCATTGAAGACAATGACTGATCTCAGGTATGGAAATGTTTTATTGTATGGAATGATTTATGATTCTTGTGTGTCGCCTCCTGATGGTGGTCTCAGGCATTGCAGAGCGGCTCCTGGCAGCAATCTACAGACATGCGGCTCAGCATCCTCTTCTTGGCGTTCTCACATCGTTTTTTGGTTGTACACAAACGCTCCAAAACTGGAAGGGAATGAAGAGAAGCCACGGAGAGTCAGTGAGCAATGTTTGGGGTATGGGGGTACAGTGTGTGGAGGGGGGTATGGGGCTAATGGGGGTACAGTGTGTGTGTGGGG
>BLSH010524765.1:6278-16684 GCA_018402905.1 Glandirana rugosa | reverse complement strand
TGGAATGTATTGACCCAATCTGGTGGCCAGAATCTTGGAAAATAGTTTGACATCAACATTTAGTAGCGAAATTGGCCTATAGTTAGCTACTCTATCAGGATCTTTGTCTTCCTTGGGGAGTACTGCAATATACGCTTCCAATAGGGATGTTGAGTTATGAGAGGTGTGTGCTAGCGAATTGAATGCTTTAAGAAAACCTGGGGCTAGGATGTCCGCGAAGCTTTTATAATATATGCACGGGAATCCGTCAGGACCGGGACTTTTACCAGGCTTAGTGTTTCTCAGCGCTTCCTCCCATTCCTTCAACGAGATTGGCTTCTCCAATGCTAAGCTGTCTGCTACTGAGAGTGCATTAGGGCTATGTTGAGTCAAAAACTCTTTAATTGCCACACTGTGTACTCTGTCCTCATCTTTGCCCACCATCTCTCCCCTAATATTATAGAGCTTGGCATAAAAATCTCGGAATTGTTTGGCTATTTCATCAGTCCTGGCATGATGTGTTCCTGCTGAGTCTGTAATATGATGAACTGTATGTTTTAAGTTTTTGTTCTGGGTAAACCTCGCTAGGAGTTTTCCAGGTTTGTTTACTTGCTCATAGAATAGTTTGTTAGTTCGGGCCCGCTTACGTTGCGCTCTATTCGTCAATTCTGTGAGAAGTAATGTTCTCATGTCCGCTAACTCCCTCGCCTTATCCTTTGCCAAGGAGCATTTGTGCTGGGCTTCCAGGGTGGTTATCCTATCTGACAGCTCCTTCAAGGTCCTAGCCCTTTCTTTTTTCTTTCTCGCCGCCAGGGCCAATAAATGGCCCCTGAGTACACTTTTATGAGCCTCCCATTGGGTCATCGGGGTTGTATCTGGTGTATCATTTAATTGGAAGTATTCCGTTAACGCTTTTTTAATTTTGGCACATGCCCCTACGTCAGTGAGTAGGGAGGTATCCAATCTCCACAATTTGGAGGAGAATTCTCTCTGGGGTATACTTAGGGTCATCGTAATTGGATGATGATCTGAGATCACCATACTCTCTATGGTGGCGTTCTGAACGTATTGTAGGTCTGCTTGACTCACAAAGAGATAATCTAACCTAGAGTATCGATCATGTGGAGAGGAGAAGAACGTGAAATCCTTGACTTGTGGGTGGAGAGTACGCCATGCGTCGTGAAGAGTCAGGGATGCTAGTTGAAGTTTAATTTGGCGTAGAGCCCTAAACGTAAGTGTCGAAGCCCCGTTCGAAGTGTCAAGTTGCGGATTAAGTGCCACATTCAGATCCCCCCCCAGGATCAGGAGGCCCTTGCAAAAGGAGGCCAGCTTCAAAAGCACCTCCCTTATAAAGGGCACCTGTTTGGTATTCGGACAATATATATTTGCCAGTGTTACATCCCTATTTTTCCAGGTACCTCTAAGAAATAGGTACCTCCCCTCTGGATCTGAGCACTGATCTGCCAATGAGAACTGACACGACCCTGAGAGTAACACAGAGACTCCCTTTGTTTTTGAATCCTCACAAGTTGCATGATATGCTACGGGAAAACGCTTATTCCCCAAGTGTGGAATTGCATTCTTTCTAAAGTGAGTCTCCTGTAAAAAGATGATTTGCGCTCTGTAACGATGTGCTTCTGACAATACCATGTTTCGCTTCTCTGGGTTGTTTAAGCCTTTCGCATTAAGTGAATAAATTTTTAGGGATGCATTAGTCACATGTGTGCTGACCGAGGCCATGTTGGCCACCTACTGGGCCCCAACTTCCAATTATCAAGTGGACGGGTGCAGAGAGGGTTGTCCGCGGAAGAGGGGGTCTAAAGGTTGGGGGAAAGGTGAGGGAGAGAGAGAAAGAGAGAGCTCCCCGGGAGGGTAGACTATAGATGTGAAAAGAAGAGAGGGAGGAAAAGAGTAGAGGTAGGTGAGAAAAAAGGAAAAAAGCCTGATCGGAGAGACCAGGACCTAGGTAGGTTAAGGCCTACTTTGTCAATAAAGTCTCACCCAAACCTAATAACCAGTATGTCCTTCCGAATAATCATTCACCTGGAGATCTTTCAGGTAATCTGAAAGTATATTAGAAGACCAGAGGTGTCTGTCAGCCTGCTCGGACACCTATGTATGTTGCTTAACTTATGATTTTAGAAAAATGAAAAATAAGAATCACTGGTAAATTTTCAGGGAAAAACCTGTCTCCCTAAAGTCGGAGAAGTGACCAACACCAAGAGTCTAACCAATCAACTGGACTCTCGCCATCCTAGATCACCCTCTATAACTGAAATCTGAATAAGGAGACAACCGCCATCTCCAACCCCCCCCCTACAGTTTCTAGGTTTGGGAGCTGTGCCTTCCTCCCCATGGGGAAGAAGGCAGAGCTCCCCCCTTTCGCTTTCCCAGGAAGAAATTCAACAACAATAAAAGCGTTAAAGATTTCCCTTACCTTCGTGAGTTTTGTCGCATGGTGCCCTGGGTCAAGTCTGCTCCAGTTCTCCCGTCATATGGGGCTCGACTCTCAGGGCCAGGCGCCCTTCGCGTCCAACAGAGAAACCACGCCCATTGTCCAGGCACCCAGGTATGTCACAATCCTGATTAGGAGTCCGGAGCAGATGGCCCCAGAGCCCGCGAGTCTTAAGTAGAAGGCAAGGGCAGGAAAAACATGAACAAAACAGACAAGTATAACTCAAAAACTAGAAAACTGTGAGCACGTAAAGCCCTTTCTTTTGTGGTCTGAGCCACCAACATGTTTGTATACCAGCTTGATTTGAGTAAGATACCCTCTTGGAGACACTGCCTTGCAGTTCAGCTGATTGCTGGTGGGTGCTGCGTGTTGCCCGGGGCAGAGGCTTTCGGTTTGGTATTAACTTTGGTAGCCCGAGGCCTGTGGTGTCGTGAATTACAGAGGACCTGTCCCATCAGTCCCATCACCTCGGCCCCAAACTCCTCACAGCACCCACCCGCCCCATCCCGCAAAAAAACAAAAAACAAAAAAAAAAACAAGACAATATATTCCTTGCATACCAAACTGACTTGCATTGGTTAACGTAAAACCCCATAACACCATAAACTTCATGGTACATGATATATTCAGCCTTCCCCTGCCCGACTCCCGTGGGGGTGTCCGGCTCAAGTGAACCTTATCATTTGGCAAAAGTTATAGTTGTTCCCGGTGTTTTTAGCTAGAAGCAAAGGGAACTAAGAAAAAGGCAAAAAGAAAAAACATAACAGACCCAAAAGGTTCATTCCTCATATTTCTGGCATATATTTCCTCAAGGGTGCTGTATAACCCACTTGTTAGTCTTATTGTATTGCCCATAAATCATGTGAAGCAGGATCCAATCGAGTACCGGAGGTGATATGAGCGGCTCGCTATCTCCGAATACGACCGATCCTATTCCCCCAGATAGTTTCCTGAAATAGTCATGAGTTATGTCCCTGGGCCTTCGCCCTCCTGGTCCTGAGAAAGACGACCGTTGTCGTATAGTTCCATTCAAATGCCTGTTTCCCATCGTTCCCTTTAATGAGGATAACTGGCTATTGTTCGTCTGTTGCGTAGGGACATGCTGTAAGTCCCCATTGAGGACTGAACGTGGTCAGTGTATATAACATTAAACAAAAACCAAGGTATATATGTAAACTGCAATAAAAGGCAGCTGCAAGCAAACTTTTGTCGGGATGAACATGACAAAGTTCAGTGTAGATATTAGCCCATGAGAGAGGGACCTTTTAGATCCCTGTCTTGTGTCTTACTGAAGAAGGTGATGCCCGTGGACTTTCATCAGTTTCCATGTCTCCTCGGACTCTATGGGGAGAGCTCCCTGAGAGCCTCCTGCGCCTTTGTCTATTCCTCTGTCCCAGTGGAGATTCCTCTGGCTGGATCATTACTCAGGGTTCTGGTTGTAAAAAGGTACTATACCATTCTGGTACTTGCACTTCGGGTATCCCTAAAGTGGAGCAAAAGGGTTGTAAGTCATCCGGCACCCGGAGTGAGGCTGTACGGTTCCCATTTGTCGCTTGCAGGCAGAAAAAAAATTTCCACCTGTACATTATGTGCCTGTCTCTCAGGATTTGTAAGAGGGGCCGAAGCTCCCTCCTATGTTGCAAAGTTATGGCAGATAAGTCCTGAAATATCTGGATGTGTGCGCCCTCATGTGACAGATTCCCATAATTTCTGGCTTGGCGCAGAATTTCCTCCTTTTGGATAAAGTTCACTAGACAGCAGACTGCGTCTTTAGGGGGGTCTGTGTCTCTCCCCTTCGGTCTCAGGGCCCTGTGGCATCTCTCCATTTCGATAGGGGTATCAGGGGGTCTACCCAGAACTGTGTTAAAAATGGCCCAGACCACTGATTGGAGTTGCGGTCCCTCCACTGTTTCAGGTATCCCCCTTACCCGCAAATTATGCCCTAGCCCCCTGTTATCCATATCCTCCAAATGCCTGTGCATCTCCATGAGATGTCTTGAATGTACAGAGGAGACCCTTTGGAGTTGCGTGATGGCTGTGCCCTGAGTCATGGCCGCCGCTTCCACTGAGTCCAGCCTGGAAGCTACAGCCCTAATCTCCCCTTTGAGATCTGAGATGGCCGCTGACAGTGTAGCTTTTATGTCCGCAGCAACATGCTGCAAGTCCGCCAGGCATAGAAGGGGGGAGGAATTAGAGGACTGCATACCTGCGTGTTGATGTCCCGGCGTCTCCATGCTGGGAGGAGTGCGCGCTGTACTACAGTCCGCGGTCTGAGATGAGGCCTGTGACGCGGCCTGCGTCTCGGGGATTTGGGTCCGGAACATTGCCGGAATCCTCCGGCTAAGCTGAGTAGGGGGATCCATGTGGGTGCAGGCTGGTCTCCCACGCCCGAGCGCTGAGTTTGGATGCTCGGATGGCGGTTGTAAAGCTTAGCTGCTGCTGTTAGAGGTGTCTGGATGGCGGAGCTCTTCCACTACGCTGCCATCTCGCTCCGGTGCCAGGCCACGCCCCCTATTTTTGATGTTTTTTTTATGTGATTTTAGCTTAAAAATTATTTTATGTTATTTCCCTATCCCCATTTCTTTGTAGGGCACTTGTCTGAACCCTACCCCCATTTTCCTTCCTTTTGCAGACCTCTAGGACTTTCCAGGACTATGTTACAGCCATTTTTGTGCCTAAAAGTTCAGGTCCCCATTGATTTCAATGGGGTTCAGGGTCCGTGTCAAAGTTCGGGTCCAGTCCGGATCAGCAGAACCCGAACTTCCAGAGGTTCGATCAACTCTATTTATGACAAGTAATATGAGGATTACTCAAATTATCCTACTGTGCTTTAAAAGAAATGTAATTCATATACTCAAAGACCCAAACATTTTATTTTTAAAACAATAATACGAAAAACATACCATCATGTCTTTATTAATATGAGACATGGATCTTTGTTCTGTGCCAGGTTCCTTCTTTGATGTACAAATAATAAAAAAGCTCTGAACACTATGATACTGGAAGTAAAAGGTAATGCATGTAAGCCATTCTATTTGAGTGTATTTGTATTCCCTGGCATTCATATAATCCTAAAGTATTGGGAACACTATGCTTCAGGAAATTTTTATTAAGGTTCATCCTTTTAGTCATTTTTCAAAGGGAGCCAGGGGACTCAAGATGCACTGCTGGTTGAAGCATAGTACCACTTTTCATTATTGCTATTCCAGAGTAAATTTTGAATACCAGGAGACTGCATTGTTCATTAGACTTTAAGAATTTCAATTCCTTTTTAAGCTGCAAGAAGCCTGTTATCTGATTGATATACTGTGCTTGGAAACAAGAACAAATATTCAGAAATACATGTGTTTGTGAAGTTATTCAGAAGTTGCAATTATGAATCGTAACCTCTTTCCATTATGATTGCAACTTCTTCAAAAACAATTAATAATGGAGACTTATGAACTCATTGCATATTTTAATTTTTAATTAAAATTAGACATGGAAGCATCTTTATTTTATAATTGCAACATTTAATTTATTCAACTGCCTACAAATAATAAAAAGACGCATGCCTTCACATTGATCAAAATTATTCCTTTTAATCTAGGATCAGGTAAAGATATAGCTTTGAAGATCAAACAGAAAAATAACTTCCAGATGTAACATTTTCTGTAGTTATTAATAATTGTGTAGTAAATAACTGGGTATTGCCATCTCTTCCAGTCAATGAAAATAATAAACAGCGCTGATCTGCCCCTATAACCCTTCAAATTTAATACTCTAAAGTGACAGCTTACAGTGATCAAAAAGTGAAATTGATGAAATAAATCAATTAATGCCAAAGTCTTTCTTATATAAAGTGCTCTGTGCTCTTGTGCGTCTGGTGACTGTGATCCCGGTGTATCTACATGACCGCAGCCCAGGGGTATAGCTCACTCACCAGATATGCTGGACTTGTTAGCCTTATAGCTAAACAAGTTGGACTGGCTTGTAGGTCTCTTAGGAGGGATCTCTCCCTCTGTAATGGATTGTGCTAGATCCTTCCACTTCCGTCCATAGGTTGTTGATGATGTTTTTTGCAGGGAGGGGATTAGGAAAGAAAACTTCTCACAGCATGATACCATTTAAAATTGTACTGATACTTACAAATACTAAAAACTTTTAAAAGGAGAAAGCAATAGTCCAGTAATATTCTGCCCCTTGCTCTGAGAGGTGGTGCCTGCTGTTTATAAAGTCTGTTGCACACTCTCCACTCTCTGGACCTCTGGTATTGTTTGCAGAAGTTGCCTAACTTGACGCGTTTTGTGGAATACGGAGACATTATCAAAAGCCTTATAACGTCGCCGTATTTGACGAAACGCGTCAAGCTAAGCAACTTACGCAAACAATACCAGAGGCAACTTCTGCAAACAATACCAGAGGCCCAGAGAGTGGAGAGTGTGCAACAGCCTTTATAAAGAAAGACTTTGGCACTAATTGATTTATTGCACTAATTTCATTTCGTCCTCTCCGTTCCTCCCAAGACCTCCTACTCCCAAGCTCCCTCGTCTCCTCCTCCCATGCTCGTCACCAAGATTTCTCCAGAGCCTCTCCCATCCTCTGGAACTCTATACCTCAACCTGTCCGCCTCTCTCCTTCTCTTGCTACCTTCAGGCAATCCCTGAAAACTCATCTCTTCAGGGAAGCCTATCACACCTCCAACTAATCTTTTACATCTTCCATCAACTCATTCCCCACAGTTAGAACCTTTTGTACTACCTGCCCCACCCTATTAGATTGTAAGCTCTTCTGAGTAGGGCCATCTTGATTTACATTGTAAAGTGCTGCGTAAACTGTTAGTGCTATATAAATCCTGTATAATAATAATAATTTCACTTTTTGATCACTGTAAGCACTTTAATAAGGTATATTACATATAACTGGTACTTTAGAGTATTACGTTTGAAGGGTTATGGGGCAGATCAGCGCTGTTTATTAGTTTTATTGCATGTTTGGTTCCCTGACCAGGAAACCCTTACACAGCAGCAGGTCAATATCAAAGTTTTTTTAAATTTGTTTAAAGAATACTTATTTAAAACTCCCCTATTATTTGGTGTGAGTGTACATGCATATATTCACATCTGTTCCAGTATACTTTATTGATACCAGTAATTGTCCCTGGCAGATTCCAAGAGCTAAATCCCCACATAGGATGCTTAAATCTCCTGGAGACTTCAGTAGTTGGCTAACACATTAGATTTCCCTGCATTTTCCACATTATGGGGTTCACTGCTCCTTATGCAGAAGAAGATAACTTAAAATTCCTGCCCAGCTTTTATAATGTGAACTAAAGGGAAGACTTGCATAGAACATAAGACCCCCTTATATTGTTGACTCAAGCTGCTTAGTTCCATTGCACCGTTAAACATGGACCTTTATGGAGAAATGGGTTACCACAAGGCATGCCTTCCTTCAATTTATTAATTGCTATAAATGTTTCCACAAGGGAGCTCTCTTGGTTCAAAGTTAGGGATTAAACTTTGACTAAGCAATGTGTGTTTCACATGTATTTACAAATACATGTAACTAAAACCTAAGGTAAATTGTTAAAACAGTGTACTTTTTTTTTTTGGCTAGCAGGAAAGCTAGCTAACTGGTAAGTGATTTTCACAAGAAATGTTCATTGTGGATGTATTTACATTTTTTTTAGCCTTTGGAATTTATAGATAATTAAAAAAGGATGATATGTTGTAAGTGATCTGGACTTTGTTTTCTCTGATTGCTGTAGCTGGTAAGTGTGCTGGGATTTTTTTTTTTTTTTTTTTACGTTTGTTAACCCAAAACGCCCTTTATTTGCCTTTCTCATTTTCTCCAATGCTTTTAACCAAAATAGTAACACAATCATCTGATCTACACTAAAATGTTGAGGGAATGAGACCTCTCAAATTTACAAATCGCTACTGGTAAGTCGGCCACAGAGATCTTGCTTCAAGAGACACCAACAGATAAATTAATCAGGGGGTAATTAAATATATTCTTTGCTTCTCATATGCAAACTTTTTTGGATTGACTCATCAATTAGAACAACATTGAAATGTATGATTTAGAAGTAAAATGTATCACAAGCAATAAGGAATATATGTTTACATCAGAGAAAATCATATAAATACTTTGTTAACCCTTACTTTGTACTTAGCCCTAACTAACTAATTTTTCCCATCTCCCCTTAACTATTAATATTATTATTATTATACAGAATTTATATAGCGCCAATAATTTGTGCAGTATTTTACAAGGTTAGACCAGACAGTACAATTACAGTACAATTTAATACAGGAGGGCCCTACTCATTAGAGCTTACAATCTAGAAGGGATAGTCAAATGATACAAAAGGTAAATTATGTGGGGGATGAACTGATGAAGAAAATTAAAGTACAGTTGTTAGGTTGAGGCAGGATAGGCTTCTCTGAAGAGAAATGTTTCCAGAGATTGCCTAAAAGTGGATAGAGTTGGAGATAGACTGACAGATTGGGGTAGGGAATTCCAAAGGATGGGAGAGGCTTGGAATATGGGAGGAGGTGATGAGGGAGCAAAAGAGCAGGAGGTCTTGGGAGAAATGAAGAGGATGATTAGGTAGGTATTTTGAGACTAGGCTAGTTATGTAGCTGGGGGCAGAGTTGTGGATGGCTTTATAAGTTTTTTTTTAGCATTTTGAATTCAATTTGTCGGATGAGTGGCAGCCAATGGAGGGATTGGCAGAGAGGGGGAGCAGACGCTGAGGGGTTTGTAAGGTGGAATTATTGCTTTACTGTTTTTTTTTGCTATATCTTTCAATCTACCATTAATATTAAAAGTTTTTTTTTCATTATAATTAGTTTTGTTTAGTTTAGTGTCACATTTTACAGTGCAATATTTTTTAAAAAATCACTTTAATTAATGTGTAAACAACTTTGCAATGCTGTGTACTAGAATCATAATTTTAGTGGACTTTTACATGGAACAAATGATACAATAAAGTTTATACTTTTTATCTACTCAATTTTAAAAATTTATCAGTGTGGAAAAAAGTGTTTTTTATAATTGTATTTTTTTTATTCACCTATGAAATCCATCAAAATGCTTTTAACCAGTTCCCTACCGAGTCATTGTAAAATGACGTCGGCAGGGACTGCTCCTCGATCCGGGAGGACGTCATATGATCACGGATCGCTTGTCTGCCGGGGGGTTGTGTCCCCCCCAGATTGGGGTAAAGAGCCAATACACAGCCAATACACTGTGTCCAATCACAGCCGGTCACTAACGCTCCTCTCGTGCACGCCGCTCGTGCGCACCCCTGGGGGCGCGCAATGCGGCGATCGGAGCTGAGGCTTGTCCCTCGGACAAAGCCCAGCTCCGATCCGTGTAAAGAGCCAATAGATTTGGCTCTTTACCACATGACCTGCTGTGCCAATCACAGCCGGTCATGTGATGTAAACAAACTGCGGTAACGAGCTGTTACCGCGGTTCTCCCTGTCACACACCGATCGTGTGTGACAGGGAGATTGCGGTAACAGCTGGTTACCGCCTACTGTGTACACCAAGCACACTGATCACCCCCCCAATAAAGAGGACCTGTCACCACCCCATCAAAGTACCTGTCACTGTCCATCAGAGTACCTGTCACCTGTCCATCAAAGTACCTGTCACCTGTCCATCAAAGTACCCGAGTACCTGTCACCTGCCCATCAAAGTACCCGAGTACCTGTCACCTGCCCATCAAAGTACCCAAGTACCTGTCACCTGCCCATCAAAGTACCTGAGTACCTGTCACCTGCCCATCAAAAGTACCCGAGTACTTGTCACCTGTCCATCAGAGTACCTGAGTACCTGTCACTTGTTCATCAAAGTACCCGAGTACCTGTCACCTGCCCATCAAAGTACCCGAGTACTTGTCACCTGTCCATCAGAGTACCTGTCACCTGTCCGTCAGAGTACCCGAGTACCTGTCACATGAGACTACCTGTCCACTGTT
>BLSH010524691.1:1005096-1021198 GCA_018402905.1 Glandirana rugosa | reverse complement strand
AAAGTGACACACAGACTTTAAATAAGTTTGCAGAACAGATGTGCACTTATTCCCGGTTTCATTTAAAGTGACACACACATTTTGCAGAACAGTGATATGGGTTCTCCCGGCTTATTTATACTTTTTTGACACAGTTTGAAGATGATTTTAGAACAGTTCTATGGCCTCTACCGTTAATTAATACTTTTCAGACCCATTTTGAAGATGATCTCCATTTTTGCATTTTTTATGTTTTTATTTTTTAAAAAATATTTAAAGTTATTTCCCTGTCCCCATTTCTTTGTAGGTCACTTGTCCCACCCTTACCCCCATTCCCTTCCTTTTGCAGACCTCTAGGACCTTCCAGGACTATTTTACAGCCTTTTTTGTGCCTAAAAGTCAGTGTCCCCATTGATTTCAATGGGGTTCGGGGTCCGGGACAAAGTTCGGGTTCTGTCCGGACCCGAACCCGGACTTTGTCCCGAAGTTCGGCCGAACCAGCAGAACCCGGACTTCTAGAAGTTCGCTCATCTCTAATAGGGAACTGAAGTTAACCAAACAGTCATAACCCGTGTTAATAGGCCATTTAGAGAGAGTTTTTATTAACCCCCTCCAACTACATAGTTGGGAAGGGGTTGAACAACCCTTGTAGTATATTGACCCTAGCAAGCAAATAGACAGCGAGATTGAATCAAAGAGAAGAAGAGAAAGCTAGAGAGAGGAAAAGGTAAAGTAGACACCAGGGTAGCTAATTGAGGGAGTATAATGGAAAGGGTCACCCCGGGATTTTCAAGTAGATCCTCCAAGGTTCCCAAACAAGATCAAATTTAGGGGAAGTATCAAGGATGTAACTGGTCAGCTTTTCTTGAACCATGATCCAGGATATTTTCTGTTTAGCCTCAGAGAAGGATGCCGTCGGGCGTTTCCAAGACCTAGCTATTGTGATCTTGGCACCCAGTAATATAAATTGTATGAGTTTAAATAGTGGTTTGGACAGACCTTCAGGTTTGGAATTGAGCAGGGCTATTTCTGGACATTGAGGGATCGGGAGGCCCGAGATCCTGCGGATCAGGTGAAAAATTCTGTTCCAAAATCCTCTAAGGTGAGGACATTCCCACCACATGTGGAGGAAGGTGCCCACATGCTCACAACCCCTGAAGCAGGAATTAGAGGGATTAGGGAACATAGCTGATAATCGGGATGGTACTAAATATCACCTGATAAATACCTTTAATTTGGCTTCTTTCAGTGAGATATTAGTGATCACCTTATAGCAACGTAGAAATAACGAGGTCCATTTGTCCTCATCCCGCTCCACGTTCAGATCCCTTTCCCATTTATCCACGAACGGTGGTTTGGATGAGTCCACCATCAGTGCAGGGTAGATCAAAGAGATACCGCCTCTTGTGTCCACAGTTCCCGAACACCATTGTTCATATGGGGTAATGCCCGGGTGATCCTTCCTGGAATTCCACCAGGTGGTCAGAAAATGGTGTATTTGAAAAAAACTAAATTTTTCGGAGGGTGGCATATCTAGCTTGTTAATGTAATGTGACAAAGACAAAGGACCGGCAAGCGATAAGAAGTGGACTATACGATATAGACCCTTGTCCATCCACCATTTAAAAGCCCTGATGTCTAAACCGGGTGGGAACTGAGGGTTATGAAAAAGGTGAGTGAGAGGACGAAGAGTTGAGATTAAGTTGGGGGTTTTGAAAACCGAATCACAAAGGGTCATAGAGTGGGACAAAGTAGGGGAGAGAATCGGGGGTCTCAATTTGTGAGGGACACCTATCAGGAAGTCAATAGTATTGTGAGGAACTGCCTGTCTCTCTATTTTAACCCAATCCGGTATATTCCCTCTGGAGAAGACGATTGAGAACTGTGCCAGTTGAGCCGCCTGGTAGTATTTAAAGAGGTGTGGGAGACCTAGGCCCCCTTGATTACGTCTCCTATAGAGCACTTTAGCTGAGCATCTGAAACCCTTATGGGCCCAAATGAATTTCAGAATCAGGGATTGCAGTTTTTGCAAATCGGACTTCCTAACCAGAATGGGAAGAGCCCTGAAGAAATAAAGAATCCTAGGAAGGAGGGTCATCTTGATCGCGTGTATCCTACCTAACCAAGACAGGCCCTTTCCAATCCCAGCCAGAGAGGTCCTGTATTAATTTCTTGAGAAGAGGGGGGTAATTAGCTTCAAATAGTTTGTTGATGTTGGCCGTCAGACTGACCCCCAAGTAAGGGATCTGGGAAGAATTCCAGCTAAACTTATATTGGTCTTTTAGTCGGAGTAAAATTTGTTCTGGCAAGGATATATTTAAAGCTGCTGATTTAGACCAGTTTACACAGAGACATGAAATTTCTCCAAATGTTTGGAGTAGCTGAATAACCCTTGGGGTAGACGTGAAGGGGGAGGAGAGGAACAGAAGCAAGTCGTCTGCAAATAGCGCACATTTGTGTGAGTACAGACCACAGTCGACCCCTTGAATATCTGGGATATCTCTGATGGCGATGGCCAAAGACTCCATCGCTATTGCGAAAATTAAAGGGGATAGAGGGCATCCTTGTCTAGTGCCACAAAAGATAGGGAAAGGTTCCAAATAAAAGTTATGCAATTTGACTTGGGCACTGGGACTTGAGTATAGGACTTTTAAGGTTTGGATAAATCTAGGGCCAAAACTCCATCTCTTTAAGACTTCAAAAAGATAAGACCAATCTACTGTGTCAAATGCTTTTTGCAAGTCGACAGATAAAATATATCCCTCCCGAGCAGGGATCCCATCCCAATTTGAGTTAATTAGAGATACAATATCCACTGCTCTACGGATCTGGTCAGGGCCTTGTCTGCCCGGGATAAAACCTACTTGATCTTTATGAATATATTGGCCTATGAATTTAGTCAGTCTATTAGCTAAAACTTTAGTCATTATTTTGAGATCATTATTTATCAAAGAGATGGGTCTGTAGTTGCTAACATCAAAATGGTCCTTTCCAGGTTTGGGGATGACCGACACAAATGCTCTATTGGCATCACTTTGTAGGACTGTACCAGATCTTAAAGAATTGAAGAATTTTGTTAGGTAAGGGGCAATAACTGGGCCAAAGATTTTGTATTAGCCCGTGGAGAAGCCATCTGGGCCAGGGGCCGAGCCTTTCTTAAGGTTTCTAATCACCTCCAACACCTCCACGTCATTAAAGGGCAATTCTAGAGAAGTTATATGATCTTCCAACAGTCTAGGAAGGGTGATGGAATTCAAAAAGGTTTCGAGCGAAGGAGGGGAAGCCGCTTGCCCCTCGTCATAAAGTTTAACGTAGAAATTTTGAAAGATGGACATAATCCATTTCGGGTTCTGAGTGAGAACGCCCGAATGGTCCCTGATCTTAGGAAATGAAAAGGAGCGACACTTGGGTGACAATCTGGCAGCCAACTTGGGGCCTATGTGATCTCTTTGCACATAAGAGTGAGCTCTGGACCATTGAATTTGTTTCTCTGCTTTGGTAGTGAGGGCGAGATTCAAGGCTACTCTTCCCGCTTCCAGTTGAGTCCACGAATAATGGGTCAGATTCTTTTTATGGGTACTAGCAAGTTTTTGAAATTCTCTTTCCAGATTCTCTATTTCTATCTTCCGTTCCCTTTTCAGCCTGGCTGATAACTGGATGAGATTTCCCCTCATAACCCCCTTATGGGCTGCCCACAATATTGGGGGAGAGACTTCCCCATTGTCATTCCTAAGGAAATAGTGTTTAAGTTCTTTTTCTAACAATACACAATGTACTGGATTATTCAGGAGGGATTCATTTAGGCGCCATTGGGGGTTTCTCACCCTACCTGACTCAACTTTCATATGTATTATTACTAGAGAATAATCAGACAAGGAGAGTCCTTAATGGAGGATTTAAAGACTAAGGGAGATATAGAGGCTGGGACAAAAATATGGTCTATTCTTGCCATACTTTTATGTGGGGCTGAATAGTGAGTGTAGTCCCTCACTCTAGGGTTCAATTCCCTCCAGATATCTACGAAGCCTACGGAGAAAAGAAGTCTAGCAAGCTTAAGGTCATGTTTTGGGGGCCGGATTAGGCGGGGTGCTCCTGAGCCCGATTTGTCGAGCATGGGATCAAGGGCCAGATTAGAGTCCCCTCCCAATATAACATTCCCCTCGAGAAGGGGCAAGATACGATTAAATAACCCATGAAAAAATTTAGCTTGGCCGGTATTTGGAGCGTAGTAGGACACGAGAGAGTACGTCACTCCTCCTATGGTCCCTTTCAGAAGAATGAATCTCCCCTCTGGGTCCTTAATTTCTGTCATAAGGGTAAAGGCTAGATGCTTAGCGAAAAAGATTCCCACACCTCTTTTCTTATCTGGCGCGTTTGCAAGGAAGAACTGTGGATAACTTGAATGTATATATTTGGGGACATATTTCTCTGGGAAGTGGGTTTCTTGCAGCATGAGTATATCTAGATGATGAGAACGGGCTAAATTCAAATATATTTTTTCAGTTTTACGGGGGAATTAAGGCCCTGTACTTTATGCGATGCCACTCTCAGAAACGAAGGCGAATTACCTGACATGGGAACTGTGTGAAGATTGATCCACAAACCACACTAACCAAGGACTCACCTGATCTTGAGCAGGCATAAAGAAGGACTTGTCCAACCAAGCAAATATGGAGCTAATCTGTAGGGGCCCTCTATGAAGTAGACTGTCCTGGTGTCTGAAAAGAGAAAATAGAAGCAGAAGGGTAACAAAAGAATAGAACAGAAGAGATCGAAAGGAGACAAAAGCAACAAACATAGGGGGGAATTGGCAAAAACTAGCCACGAATCCCCCCGGATTCCTGGGAGTGAAGGGACTAAAAGACCCCCTCACTAGCAGGAAAAAGGACACAAGTGTCTGCCCAAAAGGCAGAACTACATCTGACCAGGGGAGTATCATCGAAAATATCCCAAAGTCAGAGGGAGGAGCATGGCTTCCCTCCCGGCCACTCCTCTGGAGCCAAAACAAAAATTAAACTGATGGCTTACCCGGGATATAAAAAATTATCTAGAGCTAAAAATATAAACAAAATTAGACTGCCGAACGATAGTCATCCTTAATGAGGAGCATTCGGATTCAAAGGTCTTTGAGAGAAAAAAAAATCAAATAAGACAAAATTGAGGACCCAAAACAAGGAGAGCGGGGCATAAATCAAGGAGAGTGGGAGTCCTTAGCTGTCTTCTGTTGCTGTTTCCGCCACATTGGAAGAACGGGACTCTGGGCGGAGGGTCTCTTGGAGGGACCCACATTCTTATGATGAGAAGCCGAAATAGAATCCAGAGAGATGAGGTTGAGCTTGATCAGCAGCTGTTCTCCTTCTTGAAATGAAGAGAAGCCGAATTTCTTGCTTTCGAAAATAAAAGTCAGACGAAAGGGGAAAGACCACCAATATTTTATGGAAGACTTATTGAGAATTTCCAGAAGAGGCTTAACCACTTGCCGACCGCCAACCGCAGGTTGACGGCGACAAAGTGGCTCGTTATCGCAAATCGCCGTCATACGACAGCGGCTGCGATAACGCGCTCACTGTGTTCGGGGAGGGCCAGGGAGTGGGTGCGGCGGCTTCGATTGCCGCCGGCTACCCGCGATGGCCCCCCCGGAGCGAGTGAGCGGAGGTCCGTGTATGTAAATAAGGACCTCCGCTCTGTGTGAGGGGGAAGGGCTGTGATCACAGCCTTCCTGTACGTGAAGGCTGTGACCACTTCCCTTCCCCTGTTAGGGCATCCCCCACACAGTTAGAACACGCCCAGGGAACATAGTTAACCCTTAGCGCGCCCCCTGCAGGTTAACCCCTTCACTGCCAATGGCATTTACACAGTAATCAGTGCATTTTTATAGCACTGATCGCTGTATAAATGCCAATGGTCCCAAAAAAGTGTCAAAATGGTCCGACATGTCCGCTGCAATATCGCAGTACCGCTAAAAATCGCAGATCGCCGCCATTTTTAGTAAAAAATAAAAAAAAATTAAAAACCCCAAAAATGAATTCTCATCATCCGTAAACGCGACCACTTTTGCGCAAACCAATCAATAAACGCAGATTGCGATTTTTTTTATCGCAAATATGAGGAAGAATATAAATCGGCCAAAAACGGTGAAAAAAATGTTTTTTTATATTTTTTTTTTGGATTTGTATTCTAGCAAAAAGTAAGAAATTTGGGTTTTTTTGCAAAATTGTCGCTCTTCTTTTGTTTATAGCGGCGATCAGAAATGACGCAGAGGGGATCAAATACCACCAAAAGAAAGCTCTATTTGTGGGAAAAAAAGGACGCAAATTTCGTTTGGGTACAACGTCGCACGACCGCGCAATTGTCAGTTAAAGCGACGCATCGCCGAATCGCAAAAAGGGCTCCGGTCCTAAAGCTGGAAATCCTTCCGGGGCTGAAGTGGTTAAGAGATCTTCTTTTCTGTATAGTAGTGGGAGATAAGTCAGCGAAGACCTGAACAGAGTGACCTTGGATAGAAAGATTAGGGTTAGATCTAGAGGCCTTCATGACCTCCTCTTTAACTCCATAAAAATGAGGTTTTACCACAATGTCTCTAGGTAGGCCATCCGACCTTGGGGGCTGAAGAGCTCTATGAGCCCTGTCTAGTTCCAGGCGGTGCTCCGGGATACCTGGGATGATTTCTTTAATAAAATCACTCACTACCGCATGCACATCTGTGATGGCCTCAGGGATCCCTCGGATTCGAAAGTTATATTGTCTAGAGCGATTTTCCAAATCATCTATTTTGGAGAGAGCCGATTCCAGTTGGTCCTGGAGATCCTGGATACGTGCTGTGTTTTGATTGATTCTGGAGACTGATTGGTCCTATTGCGTCTATTCTAGTTCCCAGGCCTTGAAGGTCAGCCTGGATAACAGAGGTAATTTGAGAGGCTGTTTGGGCAAGGCCTTTAGAGAGCATTTTTGAAAAAACCTCCATCATCATCTGAAAGTCTGAGTGAGGTATTAGGGCTTGGGGCGTGGACGGGTCCATTTGTGGGTTAACAGTACTCTGCTCCTTAAAAGGTGTTGTAATAAGTACATCTAAGGTCCGCTCCAAAAGTGAGATTGTAGAGGCCGGGGAAAGGATCTGTGTCGAAGGTTGAGTACCTGGGGGAGGCCCTGGGGATGATAATACTTGGGAGCCCCCGTCTGTTCCGGCTTCCATCTCCTCAAAGGACCCTAGGGTCGGTTGGGGACCTTTAGACCCCTGAGGGCCTTTTGGGGCAGGGGCATCAAAGCCAGGTTGATGGGAGAGGTCCCGTCTGACTGCTCCCGACTGCATGTTGGGCAAAATAATCTTGCAAGCAGGAAGTGCAAAGACATGGCTTGAATGGGAATTTCATGGGAGTAGCAACAATTTCACAGTTCAGCAGAAACAAGTAACAAGGAAGGATTGTCCAATGGAGCAGAAACATGGTTGACTAACAGGCTGAGGTCAGTTTAGGCAGAAGGCAGAGATGTGGTTGGTCTGCAGGTAAAGGATCTGTCCAGACAGCAGTCCGAAATGTGGTCAATTGACAGGCCAGAGACAGTTTAGGAAGCAGACAAAGGCATGGTCAGTATGCAGTATAGTATTTTGTGAGTCCTATATTTAGATTTAAGCCAAGAAAGATTTTAAATTCTTAAACTTTGACAGGCTTCTACCCAAATGGACGGATATATGTGGCACTGGGATAAATAGTGATGTACTGCTGGGAATATAGATTATATTGGTCCATGACTGCAAACCTAGACTGCTCTGCTGGCCCCCTGACGTGTGCATGTACGCTAACCCCTAATGCCTAGTACACACAATGAGAAAATTGGAGGGAAAAAAACACTTTTGGAGCAATCGTCCAATAATATGATCATTAGTAGATAGGTTTCGAGAGCCAATCATGGAAGTTCATGTGAAATTATCTGAAGGGACAAGCACGAAAATTATCACAATAAACAATTTTCATTTAATCAGTGCAGGATTAGTCTGTAAAAAATGTAGTGACCAAGACAGCACATGCTCGGAAACAAAAGAATACATTACAATACAATACAATACAATACATTACATTATCACAGGAAGTTGTATTCTCTTACAAGAATTTTCATAACTCTAGTAACCTATTTGTTTTCGAAATGAGAGTAATATGCAAAAAAACAAACAATGGATGATCATTCGACTGATATCCTCATCATGTGTACCAGACTTACAGTGAGTTTGCCAAGAGCCAAGGTGAGGTGAGTGTGGCCTGGGATGCTTCCTTCAATGCTACCGGGGTTGAGGCTGGCCTAAAAGAGTTGAAAAGAGAGGACAGCAGCCATCATGACTGGTAGGAGGAGACTGTCGTGCTACAGGAGAATCCGGGGAGTTTGGATGTTGTGATGTCCAGTCTTGTACCTGCTGGAGGAATGAGTAAGGTGTTGCATGGTGCTGCCACAGAGTGTGCTAGCGTATTCCCTCTTTCAAGGGTCAGAGACACTCTGTGCAGTGCCCTCATTCTGTGACTGGGGCTCTTGTAGTGATGGCAGATCGTCATTTCTATGTCTGATCATGTTGTTTGCACTGTTTGTTTGTGTTTTTTCTGCAATGTCTGCTTTTCTTTCTGTCAGTGAAGGACCGAACACCCCTGTTTGTTTCGCACCAGAACTCACGAACAGAGAAAAAGTTCTGACCCAAACGATGAACCCTATTAAAGTCTATGGGATCCGAACTTGAAAAATCACAAGTCCCCATTTTGAAGGCTTATATGCAAATAATTGGCCATAAAATATGAGGGTTCAGGTACTGCCCTGGTGGACAGATGTGTCAATGCAAAACTTTTTTTTAAAAGACCGCTTTTACAGGAGCAGTAATCATGCTTAACCACTTCAGCCCCGGAAGGATTTCCAGCTTTAGGACCGGAGCCCTTTTTGCGATTCGGCGCTGCGTCGCTTTAACTGACAATTGCGCGGTCATGCGACGTTGTACCCAAACGAAATTTGTGTCCTTTTTTTCCCACAAATAGAGATTTCTTTTGGTGGTATTTGATCACCGCTGCGTCATTTCTGATCGCCGCTATAAACAAAAGAAGAGCAACAATTTTGCAAAAAAACCCAAATTTCTTACTTTTTCCTAAAATACAAATCCAAAAAAAAAAATATAAAAAAACATTTTTTTTCACAGTTTTTGGCCGATTTATATTCTTCCTCATATTTGCGATAAAAAAATCGCAATCTGCGTTTATTGATTGGTTTGCGCAAAAGTGGTTGCGTTTACGGATGATGAGAATTCATTTTTGGGGTTTTTAATTTTTTTTTATTTTTTACTAATAATGGCGGCGATCTGCGATTTTTTGCGGTACTGCGATATTTCAGCAGACATGTCGGACCATTTTGACACTTTTTTGGGACCATTGGCATTTATACAGCGATCAGTGCTACAAAAATGCACTGATTACTGTGTAAATGCCATTGGCAGTAACACAGTTAACCTGCAGGGGGCGCTCTAAGGGTTAACTGTGTTCCCTGGGCGTGTTCTTACTGTATGGGGGACTGCCTATCTGGGGAAGGGAAGTGGTCACAGCCTTCACGTAAAGTAAGGCTGTGATCACAGCCCTTCCCCCTCATACACGGACCTCCGCTCATTCGCTCCGGGGGGGGCATCGCGGGTGGCTGGTGGCAATCGAAGCCGCCGCACCCGCTCCCTGCCCCCCCTGGACACAGTGAGCGCGCGGGCGCGCCTCCGGCGGCGCGCGCTCACTAAACTCGTTCCCGCAGCCGCCGTCGTATGACGGCGATTTGCGGGAATGAGGCACTTTGCCGCCGTCAGATGCCGATCGGCGGTCGGCAAGTGGTTAAAGTGCAACAATAAAAATTAAAAATCTCTTTAAATACAGTGCCTGGGGGGTCCCCTTAGTCTGCCTGTAAAGTCGCACATCTGTAGCATGTATAGGCCATGCTGCAGCAAAAATGACATTTCTAAAGAAAGAAAAATGAATGAAAACATTTTATTTGCTGGCAATACAATACCATTCCTGGCAATAGAAAAATGTTTAAAAAAAAGCATGCATTGGTTGGTGATGTCAACAAGGAGGGCTGTGCCTCCAGGTGACGTTGCCATGTGGCCCTACCCTTACCCATATAAGAACTGTCAAATGGCAAGCCAGGCATTCGGCTGTTTGCCTTAGTTGACGGCGAAGCAATTTTCTTTTCTTTTTTGGGTCTGGCAGTGGCAGCGTCATTGTGATTGACGATGGATCTACATCGGGTGACAATGTTTTTTTATTTTTTAATAAAGGAATTGTCAAGAACTGTTTCTGTGTTTTTATTACTTTTGACTCTTTTTTGGTGAATGGGTAGGCCACACTCTTTTAAATAGCGGGGCGGGATCTGGGGGCCCCTTGTTAAAGAGGGCTTCCAGATTCTGATAGGCCCCCTGCCCACAGACCCCCACAACCACAGTCCAGGGTTGTGGGGATGAGGCCCTTGTCCCCATCAACATGGACACAAGGTGCTTTAGGGTGGCCCAAGGCATCCACCCCCCATGTTGAGGGCATGTGGTCTGGTATAGTTCAGGAGGAGGGGCACTCGCTTGTCCCCACCTTTCCTGACCTGAAAGGCTGCATAGTCAAATGAGGGTCTGGTATGGATTATGGAGGGGACCCGACGCCATTTTTTTAAAACTTTTGGCGTGTGATTCCACTTAAAATCCATATGAGACCCAAAGGGCCTGGTATGATTAGGGGAGGGGGAGCCCAACACCGTTTTTATCACTCTTTTATTGCAAGCAATGTTTTTTTTTATTCAGCTGTCAGCGGGGAAGTCCATCGACAGCTGATGACTCATTGACGATAATGACACTGTGGCCAGCTTCCCAGCCCACTCCTTAACAACCAGCTATTCACTGTACCATGATTAGGCAAAGCTTTGTCTAATCAGGGCTTAGAATGCACTGTGCAGCATGAAGTGCATTGCAGGGCATTCGCGGGGCACCTGCAAATTCGGGAGTGCACCAAACAGGCTGAACTTTTGCTCGGCCCGTACCATTCGCCCAACTCTACTCCTGACTAAGCCTACAGAGGGAGAATGGAGAAAAGAACTTGAGTTGGAGACAGAAACTTGCAGAGAGGGAGGGTGTTTCTACTGTCATGGTGATTCAGGGCCTCCAAAATGTGATATGTAGTCAGGAAATTAGATCTCTAATGTATGCCCCTTGAAAGTCTGAAAGTGTTCTTTGAATTTTGAGTCTTTCTGTGTGGCTAGGCTGCAAAATATTTTTACATACAGTATGTGGTATTAACATACTAAGGAGGAATAGCAGAATGTATTTTGGGGTTGTAAATCTAAGTATGCCTATAGTGCATATGAGAAATATCTTATTGATTGACAAAACAAAATCTTTGTTCATCTTCCAAAAACATGGCAATAATCGATTTCTTCAAAAGACTCACAATGCCTTTAAAAACATGTTTTGGGTGTTTGTTTTCAAAAATTTTGTGAGTACTTTTTACTGTCCTGGTGCTCAACGCTCCCACCAACATGTGATAGGTAGTGAGGAAATTAGATAGGCAACCTATGCAATTTGCAAGTCTGAAAGTGCTCCTAGGACTCTGGGCATGTCTATTCAGCTAGGCTCCTAAAAAGTCTCACACATGTTGTGTCCCCATACGCAGTAGAAATAACAGAATGCGTTTTGGGGTGTAATTCTAAATATGCCCATGCTGTGCGGTAGAAGTATATTATTAATTTACAGCTTTATAAAAAACATTTTTATTTTCCTTCTCCATTTCCAAAAACTTGCGGCAGGAAGGTGAAATCTTTAAAGAAAGAAATGTAACAGAATATATTTTACCCAAATTTATGAAGAAAGATTAATTATTTACAAAGTTTTATAACAGGAGCTAATAAATCTGTTTACGTCTGACTGCCCATAGAGGAGAACGGGCTTTGTCTGTGTCCGTTATGCATAAGCGTACAGATCCCCCTCTGAGCAAGTGCACTCCTATCAGAATCTGCCCCATGTGAAAGAGTCCTAAAAGCAAAAGGAAAAAGCTGCTGCATGATTCAATGTAACATCACTATTTTTTATTTTATTATACTCTCAAATCCAGTTGGCCCCATAAAAAGATCTAAAACATATACATACAGTATATCCCATAGAATGCATCCCTCATTCCCTTTTACTCTGCATATATACAATTATAAATTACATACATATAAAAATAACAACATTTTTCATGTTACATTGAACAGTGGTGTGGCATTTTTCTGGTTCGGATTCTTTTGCTTTTAGTGTTCCCTCTCCTGCAATCTCTGACAACATTTAGTAGGATTAAACATACATATTGTGGTTGATTTACTAAAAGTGAAGAGTGCAAAATTTGGTGTAGCTGTGCATGGTAGTCAATCAGCTTCTATCTTCAGCTTTTTCAATTAAGATTTGACAATAAAACCTGGAAGCTAATTGGTTTCTTGAGAGAGCTGCACCAGATTTTACATTCTCTTTTAGTAGATCAACCCCATTATGTCCAGCCATTTTGATGTTGCCAGGGACCACAGTGGAGGCCCACTGTATTTAGTGAGTTGAATCCTTATACACTGTACTTTGTTTTTGGCATTATAGCACATTGGTAATTTAGAATTCTGTTTGGTCATTGGTACACTGAGTCTAATATGGAATCCATCCATTGTTCTAAAATAAATTATTCTATTATCTTTTTGTCTATCAATCTATGTTCTCCATCTTTTAAATCAATGATGATTACAATATTTTATAGAGAAAAAGTAAATGAGGATATGCATACCTAAACTTGAAATGTGGGTATACAATAGTAAATATCTTACTGTACATAGCATTCCTTCAGAAGCTTTAATATTCCCTCTGATATATCATGATAACGATACTCAGTATGATGTTTTTGATGCACCCCAGTGCAGTAGCTTCAAGTCATTGTCTATGAGCAGCTATAGTGAGACATTCAATTCAGTTTGTCCCGCTCCACTCATAATGGAAAGCTTTTTAAACATTTACAAAAGTTTATTGCTTCCTTTTGATTTGCCCTTTAATTCTCATGAGTGCTGCCTTGACATCTTTGTTTTTCAAACTATAAATCAGAGGATTAAGCATCGGGACAGCAGCAGTGTTAAACAGAGAAAAAACCTTTGTGGCATCCAAATTTCTACCTAGGTTTGGTGACAGATATTGACTGAATAGCATAGTGTACAGCAGTATGACAACTGTGAGGTGGGAGGAACATGTGTAGAAGGCCTTAAGCCGGCCAGAACTAGAGCGGATCTTCAATATGGAAGCTATTATAAAAATGTAAGAAGCAAACGTGAGGAGAAATGGAATGAACATCATAGGACCCAAAACTTCTATGAAGAATAGGGTTTCCACAAGTCTAGTGTCATTGCAAGTAATTTTGGTCATAGGGACAATATCACAAAAGAAGTGGTTGATTTCATTAGTTGTGTAGCAAGAAAAGCTGTATACTACACTGACTGGCGGAAGGACTTCCATAAACGCAAACAGCCAACAGAAAGCAGCCAACAAAACACACATTCTTGGATTCATAATAATGTGATAATGCAAAGGTTTACAGATGGCCACATATCGATCATAACTCATGGCTGTCAGTATAACCAGCTCAAGAATCTGTAATGAGCCAAACATATAGGTCTCTGCCATGCAGGTAAAAAAGGAGACCACCTTGTTACCAGTGATAAAGTGGGTGAAAATCCTGTGCTGAGACACAGTAGTACAAGAGATGTCTACTACAGACAAGTTTCCTAGGAAGAAATACATGGGTGTATGAAGCTGGGGGTCTCGGCAAGCAACAAGAATGGTTAAATTACCACACAGAGTGATCAGATAAATGATGAGGACCACAGAGAAGATGAGAAGCTGAAGGTGCGGGTCATCTGATACACCTTTAATGATGAAATAGTCTATAAATGTGTGATTTACGTACATATTTCAGACAAAAGTTTGGAACCTGAAAAAACAAAAAACAATCAAAACATGATACCTGTACTGGGTTGGTGTCATTTTAAAGCTGAAATCAAGATAAACAGCTAAATACACAAACAAAAGACAGGATAAGAGAGCTGTCACACCTGGAAAAGGATTTGTATTTCTGTTCATCCAGTTCTGAGATTTACTTATCACCGCAACGTACCACAGCAGTTGCAATTTAGTCATACTTAACCTATCCTTTTATTGGATAGTGAGAAGAAGCAGCAGACTTATGAGCTTATTACTCTGTCCCTCTTCTCCTTAGGCCCCTTTCACACTTTGTACCACGATTTTACCATGATTTTACTGCAATTTTGCTGTGATTTACCACGATTTTGACGCAATTTGGGATCAGTACGATTTTGGTCTTGCTTTTTTGCAACTTTGGCTCAATGAAAACATATTACAAAGTCCTCCAGAAGTAGTACAGAAATCGCATCTATAGTATTCAGGTACGATTTGCATGAGACTTTGAGGGTATAACATTGAAGTCTATGGACCTCAAGTTGCATCAAAGTTGAACCAAAGTAATGCAGGGACTACTTTGAAGTCGGCACGACTTGAAAGTCCTACAGATATGAATGTCTCTCATTGGAAGTAATGGGGAACGACTTGACCCAAATCGCAGGACAACACGCACAAGTGTGAAAGGGTTCTTATTCCTAACAGCATATTCCTTGTTACTGCAACACAACTGATTGGCTCCTTGTCCTGCTTTTCTCTCTCCCAGTCTGACATCTGCTGTAAAATAGATTTCAGGAGGCTGATACCAGGTCAAATTCAGGTACTTATATACTGCTTGCAATAAAAAGAAAACATAATGGTGCATTGATGAATATAGAGCATACCATTTTTTTAATATCTGCTTGGAATTTTACTTTAAGAAGACCACAAACAAATATATTCTTTCCCTATCTTCAGGGAAGCTAGTTTGAAAGTGCCTCTCAGTACCTATGATGTGATAATGGGGGAGCCCCTAGCGATCAAGCGGGGCTCCATGGGACAGTACAAAGTGCTCTCCCTGTTTCTCTCCCCCCCTCTCCTCTCTTTAGGTTACTCCTGGAGATGGCAGATTGCATAGCAGGTAGCAACAGGCAGCGATTGGTTAATTCGGGCGGGCTGGAGCCGGGCAGAGTGCATAAAGCTGGCTGTTGTTCCCGCTCTGTAGCCTTCTGAGGAACCCCCCCACTGGAGACGGAGCTCCGTGTTGCTCTAGCTATCACCTGTATCATGGAAGAGCTCTTGCGCCAGCTGATTCAACAAGCTGAGGGCTGTGGAGGGGCGGAGTGGCTGAGGAGGTGTCTGGACAAGGTGGCAGTCCCGTCGGTGTCAATTGCAGCTGACATGGAGAATGCACAGACTATAGAAGAAAATCAAGATAACAGCAGTGGTTTGGCTCCCCCTACTGTCCAAAGAAGGGGACGCAGAGGTAACAAGGGAAAGAGGTTGAGAAGAGAAGATTCTCCCTCATCTCCTGTCAGGAAAGAAGTTAGGAAGTCTAGGTCACGCTCATCTAACAGAGCCAGAAAAGAATCACCTCAGCCAGCTTCTCAGGGTGTTTTGAGTGAGGTGGCAACGTCTGGGCACCCTGTTAGCATGGACAGCAACGCTGGTGAGAAATTTGAATGTAATATTGCTGAATTGGGTAAAGTAGTTGGTTCTTTGGCCAACGTACTTGCAAAAATGAATGCTTCAAATAATATTAGTACAGTATGGAATGGTGGTGGCTCAAGTATGATACCTGTGTCTGATAATGTTTCTTTTTTACAAGGTAACCCTGCCATTCCGCTGAGTGTTAACCAAGTAAATGATGCTAGTGTGGTTAAATTGCCTGTTAATGTTAATACCAATTCCATTTCTTCTGTGTCTACTCCTGTTTTAAAGTCACTTTCTTTACCAACACAAGCTCTTGTCTCAGAAACTTGTCTCAAAGAGGCCCTTTCATGTGAATTATCTCCCCTGGGCTATCATTTATCCACCGCAGTTAAGGAAAAAAAATGGCGTGGGGAATTTATAGATATTTTATCTTTGCTCCCATCTTCAAAAGAGTTCTTGTATTTAAGGGGTGCGGTAAAAAAAAGGAATTGACGCCACCTATTTACTATCGGGTCCCCTCTATTAAGTGTA
>BLSH010524691.1:981630-997672 GCA_018402905.1 Glandirana rugosa | reverse complement strand
AACCGGAATCTGAGGGACTTCATAATAGACAACCCCTCTGGCAAGTCCGATCAGTGGCTGGTACGGGGGACTTCACCTACACACTGTTGTCCCTTTTATTATCAACCCACTGTTCCACCAAGGACCGAAATATCGGTAAATTCAAGTGTCACTTCGTAACCCGCCCTTTCGGGGTGTTGTTACGTCTACGGGAAAGGACCCAGGTGACATACCAACCCTGTCAACGAATTGGGGTCCCCGAACTCGTCTCCCCCCCTAAACACCGCCATACGCTCTATCTACCTACGATACACAGTGGAGCGTATGCAAGTGAACCTAACCTGATCTCGTCTCAGGCCGGACGCTCTCTTCCTGGTTTATTTAAGCAACACCTGAGAGTGGACACCAGAGGACCACAAAACCCTTTCCAGAACCAGCCCTGACATGATGGCTGGGAAAACCCAGGCCGGACTCTGCTCTAGTCCAATCCAAGTGAACGTATGCGAGGTGACACATAGCATCCATCTATCTCGCATACCGCCACAAATCCCCCCCTCTGCTCAAGCCCCTGGGGTTAAGCAACTGTCCCAACCATACAGTGGACCCAGGAAAGGGCATCTGCATTGTTGTGGGGCTTTCCCGCCCAATGCTTCACTGTGAACTTAAATGGCTATAAAGCCAGGAACCACCTTGTCACCCAACTATTATTTTCCCTGTTGTCACACATCCACTTCAGGGGGCATGGTCGGTGACTAGCCTGAACGGTCTCCCCAACAGATAATACTTCAGGGAGTCTAAGGCCAATTTGATAGCTAAGCACTCTTTTTCGACAATAGCATAATTTCTCTCATGCCTGTTGTGTTTTCGCTTAGGTAGACAACCGGGTGCTCCTCACCATCTCTGATCAGAGAAAGTACAGCACCTAGTTCCACATCAGAGGTGTCGGTCTGCACGACAAACTCCCTTGAGAAATCTGAGGTCACAAGCAGCGGTTGTGCACAAAGGGCTTGTGGCAACCTCTGGAATGCCTTTTCGGCCTCAGGATTCCACTTCACCATGACCGACCCTCTACCTTTCATCAAATCTGTTAGAGGGACGGCAATGGTGGCAAAGTGGGGTATGAACCGCCTGTAGTACGCCGTGATTCCCAGGAAGGCACACACTTGCTTTTAAGTTAGCGGTTGGGGCCATCTTTGGATTGCCTCAATTTTATTGGTCTGCAGCTTAACTAGTCCAATGTGGTCAAGGTATTTGGCCTCTTCTAATTCTAAGGCATATTTCTTCCAGTTGGCCGTGACTCCCGCTCTCCAAAGGGAATCCACTACAGCTTGTACCCGGGGCAAATGAGACTCCCAATCGGGGCTGTGGGTGATAACATCATCCAAATAGGCTGCTGCATAGGGCCGATGCGGTTTAGTGTTTTGTCCATCGTTCTCTGGAATGATGCAAGGGCACCGTGTAAACCAAATGGCATCCACTTGTACTGAAACGACCCTTCAGGGGTAGAAAAGGCAGTCTTCTCCTTTGCTAACTCTGTTAGGGGTATCTGCCAATAGTCCTTAGTTTGGTCTAGGGTTGTTATGTACCGGGCACCTTCCAACAGGTCTATAAGTTTGTCAATCCGAGGCATCGGGTATGCATCAATCTTGGACACGCTATTCCACTTTCTAAAGTCATTACAGGACCTGATAGTGTCATGGGGCTCGACCAGTCACTGTGGGACTTCTCTATCATCTCCAACTCTAACATGGTTTTGATTTCTTTCGTCACTGCCTCTCGCCTAGCCTCAGGGATTCTATAGGGCTTCATATTTAGGCGAACACCTGGTTCTATAATTATGTCATGCTGGATCACTGAGGTCAGTGTGGGTAAAGGGGAGAAAAAGTCTCTATTTTTACTCACAAACTCTTTAACATCATTTTGTTGCGCTACGCACAAGGACTCAGTTATGGGACGTCAGGTGTCACTGGTACCCTGACCTTTTGAGGAGGGGGCACGGTTAGTAAAGTCTCTCTGTCCTTCCATGGTTTTAAGAGATTAACATGATAAATTTGCTCCAGTTTCCTTTTCCCTGGCTGGTAAACGTTGTAGTTTACATCCCCTACTCTTTCCCTAACCTCAAAGGGACCCTGCCACTTTGCCAGAAATTTACTTGGTGGGGACCAGTACCAGGACTCGATCCCTGGGGTTAAAAGTTTGGGTCTTGGCACCCCGATTATACACCCTCCTCTGGGCTTCCTGAGCTCCCTCCATATATTCCAGTACAAGGGGCAGGACAGCTGCGATTCGATCCTGCTTCAAGGAGATATGCTCTATGATGCTTCTGTACAGGGTGGCCTCTCCTTCCCACGTTTCTTTTGCGACATCTAACAGTCCCCTGGGATGTCTACCATACAAGAGTTCAAATGGGGAAAACCCATAGATGCCTGCGGTACCCCTCGTAGGGCAAACATGAGATATGGCAGCAAAAAATCCCAATTTCTCCCATCTTTGTCAACCACCTTTTTCAGTATACTTTTGATGGTTTTATTTCTCCACAGTGCCATTCATTTGAGGTTGGTAGAGGTACGGAGATGGAAGATTTTGTTTAACGTGCACAGTTCCTTAGTAATTCTGGACATAAATGGGGTGCTCTGATCCGTTAAGACCTCTTTTTGGATCCCCACACGACTAAATACCCAGACCAATTCCTTGGTGATAGTCTTAGCGGAGGTATTCTGCAAGGGGATGGCTTCAGGATAGCGTGTCACATAGTCGAGGATTACCAGAATGTGCTGGTGGCCCCCGAGCAGACTTTACTACTGGCTCCACTAGATCCATGCCAATTCTCTCAAAAGGCGCTTCAATTATGGGGAGTGGGACAAGCGGACTGCGAAAATGGGGCGATGGCGCAGACATTTGACACTCGGGGCATGATTCACAGTATTCCTTGACATCTGTATACATCCCGGGTCAGAAGAATCTCTGGGTTATGCTCTCCCTGGTCTTCTCCATACTCAGATGTCCCCCCATTATATGACCATGGGTCAAGTCTAGCACCATCCTGTGATAGGGTTTGGAAACCACTAGCTGTTCTACCTTGTCCTTACCATGTTTTACCACCTGATATAACAAATTGTTTTTAAGAGCCATGTACGGAAAAGACACCCCCCCAATTGGGATCCACAGGTTCCCCATCCATAATCTGAACATTTTCTCTGGCTCTAATGAGGGTGACATCTCGCAATTGCTCTGTACAAAAATCCTCTCTCCTGACCTCTAAGTCAGGTCCCAGGTCCACTCTCACTGTTAGAGTCAGCGATGTTCTCTTGTTCGTTAACCTCGAGCTGGGAGCTATCTTCCAGATCCTCTGACTCCCCAGCCATTACAGGAAAAGGAAGAGGGTTCTTCCTCGGTCCTGCCAACAGTCTCCCCTTCCATTTGGCAAAAAGGGTCTGGTGAGATTTCCTGTGCTTCCCCAGCAGGGGGAGCTCTATCCTCCAGACTGCCTGTGCCTTCCCATAAGCTCCAAAAATGGGAAGGAATCTCTCCCCACTAGGGTTTCATGAAGTAGTGAAGGTACCACCCCCACTGAATGTGTCACAGTGCCCCAAGAGATGTAAATCTCAACCACCGCAGTCTCGTAGTCCCGAGTGTCCCCATGGATGCAAATGACCCTGATAGTGCTACAGTGTAATTTTGCAGGATTTAAACAATTGCTTTTTACTAACGTCACAACACTACCAGAATCAGGCAGTGCAGTGACTGGCTTTCCATCAACAGAAATCGCACACATTTGCTTTTCCATGCGACCCTGACATGATGCAGTACATGCGACCTGTGCAAAAAGAGATATGCATCTTTTCATAAAAGCGTTATCACACTGCATTGTTTCATCATTTAGGACAGTTTGCAGCAATATGACCTAACACATGGCAACGATAGTATTGTATGTGTTTCGATACCCAGTCCTCTCAAGGGTCTCAAAGACCTTCCTGGCTTCTTTGGCCAGTCTCCAGGTCTAAAGTCCATAGTCTCATTAGCTGTAACAGTGGTCTTATCAATCTTCCCCACACCCTTGAACCCTGAAATGGTCTTACCGAATCCGCCGGGTGATCTTTCATCCCTAGATACATTGGAGTGGAACGCAGATGGGGTTATCAAGTCCTCAGCAGCCGTGTATCTCTCCACGAGGTCCTCAAGTTGGGTTGCAGTTTTGAGGTCCCCATGACTGACCCACATCCTCAGAGCAGCAGGGAGCGCACACAGGTACCGGTCCATTACCACACGCTCCATAATTTGAGGGCCTGGCAAGGTCTTTGGCTGTAACCACTTCCTCGTGAGATGGGCTAGGTCAAACATTTGAGAGCAGGGTGGCTTGTCCATACAGCAGGACCACTGATGCACCCGCTGGGCCTGGGTGGCCATTGTGACCTCCAGATGTGCGAGTATCTCTGCTTTTGGAGACTCATAGTCCTGGGCATTATCGGGTTCCAAATCAAAATAGGCCTTTTGAGGCTCACCTTAGAAAAGGTGCTAACAGTCCTGACCATTCTCCTTTTTGCCATCCTTCTCAAACAGCGACTCTCTCAAAAGAGGTGAGGTTTATCTCCACATCATCCGCAGGGGTCATCTTCTGCAGGTAGTAGCTGGCTCATACCATTTTTTGGTCTACCAGCGGAGGAGCTGCGGGCCCCTTCTTTAACTCCAGCAGGGCCTCCGCAAACTGCCGGTTCATCTCCCACTCGGCTGCATTGGCCTGCAACAGGGCTTTTATCACGTCCTCCATTTTTTAATAAACTGCCCACTGAGTCCACCATGTGTGAGGGATTAGCTCTAATGGGGATCACCTTTCCTGGGAAAAAGGCACTTGAGACAGCAGTTTCTTAAAATATGGCTTGCAGCCAGGTTTATTGGAGCAAAGGTTGCATTTTAAAACAAACAAAACATAAAATAAATCCTTGCCATCCAGGCTCTAAGTAAACAATTCAGGATACCTCTCTAAGAGGTGTCAGGCTTCTCCCAAACATCCACAAAACAAAGTTAGTGCAAACCTTTCTTTTAGTCCCAAAGCACAAAGCTCCGTGTGTCAGCTCTCTCAGGCTGATCGCTCTCAGAGTCCCAGGGCAGAGCAAACTTTACCCTTTTCCTGGTTTATTTAAGCAACACCTGAGAGTGAACACCAGTGGACCACAAAATCCGGTCCGAAACCAGCCCTGCCATGGTGGCTGGGAAAACCCCGGCTGGACTCTGCTCTAGTCCAATCCAAGTGAACGTACTATTGTTGGAATGTCCTGTGTGTGCCTGTATCTTGAAACAAGCCCTTTAGCTGCATTTTGTAATGTAAGGAATAAGTGACTTTTTATACAGTGCTATGAAGGTAGCTGTATTATGGAGAAAGAGTGTCCATGGATCGAGGGGTAGATATATGCCACCTATAGCCTGGATTTTATTGGGGATTTCCTTTCAAAACAGTTCAATTTGGGGGAGTTCCACCTAATGTGAGCAAATGTTCCCTGAGAATTGCATCCCCATCAATGTAGAGGTGAAATATCCGATTGGAAAGCATGAGCCCTTGATGACAATATTTCCAAGTGTCCATGGGGAATGATTCCCATTTGTGTTTTTGCTCTTGAAATGGCAGACAAAAATTGTAAAAAAATACCCCCGGGACTATAGGCAGTGGTCACATCAGACAAAAAGAGTAGAAAGGTGTAGAAATATAATAAAATATAGCTTTATTATAATATATATATAAATAGTGAATATCAAAAAATATAATAAAAACAACTGTAGTAGCCATACAATACAGAAATAATGTTTTGAGTGTGCAATTCATTTCATGGTAGAATGCAAAACGCAAACAATTGGATCAACAGTCCCAACATGTTTCAAAATATGTCCAATTCCGTCTTCAGGGGTTGATCAAGACAGACTGTACATTTTGATGGTATAATAATAATAATAATATGTCAGGCACAAAATAGCATAAATCTATAATACATATAATTTACATAGTAGTATCACAACAAGGGTTATAGATAGCAGTATGACATATCCTGATAGGCAGACAAATACATGTTTTTATGTACTTACATAGATGGCTATACTTTGCTAGGCATTCAGCAAGGTCCATAATGTGCTTGCATGATGTCCCACTGTACTCAACATGACCCATAGATGAAATGGTACAAGAAGATGGTACGTGGTGTCCTCAATCTGGGACAGTAGCACACGGGGTGGGAAAGGGTGAAATGGCACACAAGGACCGCACAATAGGAAGCAACCCTGATGAATCAACAAATATAGGGTCTAACATAAGTGTCCCCACATAGAACAATGAGGGTCAGCATTTTGCATGTATATGCATAAAATAGCGGGTAATAGATATTTGTAACTCCCAGGGATACAAGTAATGTCCCAAGGAGTAAAAGTATGTGGAGAAAACAAGAAAAAAATACATGCAGAGCACCTCAAGATGTTTGTGTCCTGGTCCAAGGGGGGATGATTCTGAATGACTAAATGCTGATTCAGCTGGCACTAGGAATCATGCACTTTTTACATAGATAAGGGGTGTAGTGACACCTGTCACGTACCTGGTGGTGGAGTCTGACTTACGCAGGGGTAACCTCCCTTGCGATCCTGATTCGTGAACCCCTGGTACAGTAAACAGGAGGTCCAGGAGTGAGGATGGCGCGAGGGTTGAGTTGGTCACTGGTGACAGTTGTTAAAAGCTCTTCCGATCTCGTGCGGTTTTTGAAGATTGGTGGTACAGGTAGGGTCGGCAACTGGCTGGCGGTGTGGGACAAAAGGAGCAGGCAAAAGAGTAGTCGGGTACAGGAAGATTTCGTTAACAGGCTGGCAGCAGAGGTACAAGGGAGCAGGCAAAGGAATGGTCGTGGGAGCCGTGGTCGGTGCAGGCGGAGATCAGAGCAAGGTCAACACAAGCCGGGTCACAGGAACAGGTCAACAGATAAGCAGGTCACTTCAGAAACACACACAAAGGCTGTAGATCAGACAGCAGAATCTGTGTGCTGAAAAGGTGTTTAAATAAGGCAGCTTGGCTCCAATCAATGAAATCACCCTGCACAATTGTTAACCCTTAGTGACCCCTGCGCTGGATAGCAGATCCATGACACACGCGCATAGGTGCAGAAAGTCCACTTTAGCCACAGATTCTCTTCCTAACAGCCCCCCTCCATGTGCTAATACACCAATGGGGGGGGCTACGTTGGCATTATTCAGGTGCTCCCCGGCGTGTGTGGGCCCTCTGGTGTTCCTTTTGGGGCATCACTGGGCAGTTATTTTGGGCGCCATATACCGTCGCTTGCGCTGGTTGGACGGAATTTTCTGGCCGCCTCATGTGTGCACGGTTTGGTTGTTTACATCTTCCATCACCGGGGCTCACCTCACGTATCAGCAGCCCTGTGACATCTGACATCATCATGCAATGCATGTACGGTGACGCCGGACGCCACGGGAGCTAGGGGACCACTCCCGGAGCTTACTCCCTGTGTATACAGCGGCATTGGTAGATGTAATGATGCCACTGTTTGGGGGTGGCATGCTCGGCACTAATTGTGCATCACAAAAGGATGAGCTAGCACTCTGGAAACTGGACGCAATTAGTTTACTTCATGCCAACCATGGGTAAAAGAACAGGCTAATGTTTCGGCACTTCTGCCTTCTTCACCGCCTGTTGAACAAGGCAGAAGTGCCGAAACATTAGCATTAAATAAACTATTTGCATCCAGTTTCCAGAGTGCCGGCTCATCCATTTGTGATACACAGTTACTGAATGCGGAGGATCGGAAGGCTTCCGAGAGCCAGAGCACCTGGACTGTAGATTTAGGAAGACAACTCCTCCAAATCTATGAGTAGCTGTGAAGTCAGAGAGGTGCTTTCTGTGTGGATCCATGGTCTTCACTAATCATACATGCCCCCCATTAGTGTATTAGTACATGGAGGGGGCATTCACCACTACACCTCTCATCTACTGTATATAAAAAGTACATGATCCCCAGCTGAACAGCATTTTGTCATTCAGAATCACCCCCCCTTGAACTGGGACACAAACATCTTGAGGTGCTCTGCCTGTAAGTTTTTCTTGTTGTCTCCACATACTTTTACTCCTTGGGACATTACTCCCCTGTATCCCTGGGAGTTACTACTAGCTAATACTCTTTTTTAGTCTATTTTATGTATATGTATGCAAAATGCTGGCCCTCATTGTTTTATGTGGGGACAACTTATGTTAGACTCTATATTTGTTGTTCCATTAGGGTTGCCTCCTTATGAGCTCCTCCATTCGTGGCAGTGCTGCCATTTCACCTTTCCCCACCCCGTGTGCTACTGTCCCAGATTGAGGACACCACTTACCATATTCTTGCACCATTTCATCTGTGGGTCATGTTGAGTGTGGTGGGGCATCATGCAACCACATCATGGACCTTGCTGTATGCCTAGCAAAGCATAGCCATATATGTAAGTACATAAAAACATGTATTTGTCTACCTATCATGATATGCCATACTGCTATCTATAACCCTTGTTGTGATACTACTATGTAAACTATATGTATTACAGATTTATGCTTCTTTATGCCTGACATATTATTATTATCATCAGCATATACAGTCTGTCTCGATCATCCCCTGAAGAAGGAATTGGATATATTCAGAAACATGTTGGGACTATTGATCTAATTGTTTGCGATTTGTTATTCTACCACGAAATGAACTGCACACTCAAAACATTATTTCTGTATTGTATGGCTACAACAGTTGTTTTTAATATTTTTTTTGATATTCACTATTTTTATATATATTGTAATAAAGCTACATTGTATTATATTTCTATGTCTTTCTACTCTTTTTGTCTGATGTAACCACTGCCTATAATGTCCTGGGGGTATTTTTTTGCCATTTTTGTCTGTCTATATTTGGAATGTGGCACTAGGTCTCCAGCTTTCCTGTCAACCAGATAGCTCTCTCTATTTATCTTGCTCTTGAAATGAGGATTATTTAAAATATCTTGTAGTTTCAATGTTTTATCTTTGGTCCAGTGTAAAAAAGAGGTATCATCTTCGCCTTGGAGAAAGTAGTTGATGTCAGTTAGAGGCAATAAGGGTGAACTGTAAGGCCAGCAAATTGTCTGTTTATCAAGTCCCAAGTTTTGAGTGCATGTGTAGTAAAAGCAGGCTTATTCCTTAGAGAGCATTCAAACACATTGTGGAATCCAGATCATTTTGTCTAAAAATGCAACTTTTAAGTGAGGTGCCATGAATACATTCAATAATACATGAAATAATAACTGCTTGGTAATAACTTTTGAAATCGGCAAAAATATGCCACCCTTTATTTTAGCTTTAGTTAGTGAAGCATAAGGTAATCTGGGACATTTATGTTGCCACATAAACTTTAAGATGGGGAATCTTAGTAATTTAAAGTAGGCATGAGGTAAGTGAATCAGGAGCATTTAGAATTTTTTACAATATTTTAGGTAAAATTACCATTTTTTTTACATGTATCTTCCTACCCAAGAAAGAGACCTGGCTGGTAGACAATTGAAGTACTATCATTTTTAATAGAGTTGAGTAGTGGGATATAGTTAAATTGGTAAAAGGCGTTAAGGGTAGGTGTTAATTTTATCCCTAAATATTTGAGTTCCTTAATATGCCATGAAAAAGAAATAAAGGTTGTAGTTTTGCTGGTCTTTGGAGGGAACTGTAATATGTAAGATCTTAGATTTTGACAAACTGATCCATAGATTGGATAATTCCTTGTAGTATTTTAGTTCTTTAAAGATAACTGGTACATTAGCCTGGGGTTGTTGATATAAAACAATATATTATTAACAAATGTCACCACTTTATGATCCCTAACTTCAATCTCTATTCCCTGGATATCATTATTAGCTTGGATGGTAGCTAAAATCAAGGGAAAGAACAAAAAACAGTGGTGAAATGGCACACCCCTGCCTTGTGCCAATAAATAACTCAAAGGGTTTGTACAGTGTGCCTTAGCCATAGGGTGATGCTATAGGGCAATGATCCATTGCAACATTTTAGGGCCAATTCCTAGGTAGCTAATATGAATCCCCAGTCTACATTGTTAGGCTTTTTCAGCATCAGTGTTAGGTAGAAAATCTGTGCTAATGGACTTTTCTAGCGCTTTTGCACGTGCCTATGCACGTTCGTGCGCGCACATGCACGCACCCGAAAAGAGGCCAAATGTGTCTATTTAGGCTGTTTGCACCCTGTAGCAAGTGCTTTCTGATCTACAGCATGTGAGTTTGTTCCTGTGAGACCCGTAACCTGTTTACCTGTTCCTGTGACCCGGCCTGTCCCGACTTTGTCTGATCTCTGCCTGCACCGACCCCCGACTTGCCTACGACCACTCTCCTGCCTGATCCTAGTGCACCTCTGCTGCCTGCCTGTTGACGACCCTGCCTGGACACCCGTCCACCCACAAGCCTGCTCCTCCTGTACCACACCGCCAGCTTGCTCCCGACCCGGCCTGTACGAACACTCTCCAGTTGCACGAGTGCACCAACGGACTTCCTACCACCACCAGTGACCCAGACCGACCCTCGTGCCATCCTGTACACCCGAGCCACCTGTCTGCTCTACCAGGGGTTCCCGAGTCAGGGTAGTAAGGGAGGTTGCCTATTGCATAAGTCAGACTCGTCCACCAGGTATGCGACAATCAGTTGATTGGAATAGAACTGGGGATTTCCAACAATTTGTAAAGTGGAAAGGGGACAATGTTCTGAAGGCATTTTCCTTTCCCTTCTGGCCAGGGACAAAACCTACTTGGTCCAGATTTATTCTTTGTGGTATCAAATGCTTTAATCTAATAGATAATATTTTTGCATAAAGTTTGGTATCAATATTTAACAGTGATATTGGTCTATAGCTAGTGCAAGAAGTGGGGCTTTCCCTGTTTTGGTAGTACAGTGATGTGCGTTTAAATGGGTTTCACTGCTCCTAGTTGCCCCTATACTTAATGTGTTCAGGTACATGGCACATTTAGGGAGTAGCTGATCTTGGAATTTCTTGTAATACATAATTGAATACTCATCTGGGCTTGGACTTTTTCTGGCAGATGTGCTTTTAATTGCTTTTGTTATTTCTTCTTGATTACCTGGCTTTTTCAATGATTGTAAGGTATTTATAAAAAGCCTTGGTATAGGTATGCTGCATGTAAGTACCTTTGTATTGCAGAGAATTTCTCAGGGTCAAATGCGGGATTATCTGAAGTTTTAACTCAATTTAGCCATAGTAATTTTGCAATACTTTAGAAATATCAGAGGTGCAGTGAACCAATTTGCCAAGATAATTTTGGATTTTGAACGTTCCAGATTTTTTTGGCTCTTTTGCTCTGGCTAAAAGTCTCCCTAGTTCATTACCTCACTGATATCTTTCTCTGGCTACAATGTTGAAGACACGCTTTTCACTCATTCGCCGCCTTATTAACAATTTCAGTTCATCTCTTTTAAAGGCCTATGTGTGGGTGATGCTCAGTTGGGGACAGGGAGGGAGTGCTTGCTAGTTCCCCTAAAGGCTGACAGAGGCATATGCTAAAATACAGAGTTGATATCACTGAGCTTGCACCGGACTCCAAAAGCCCAGTTACCAATTTCCAACCAGCTTGCTGCTTGTGCACATAGGCACTAGTTCTGTAGTTGTTGGTAAGGGCAATATAGCCTTCTCTGTTTAGCTCCACTGCATATTAGACCTATGTACTGCATCTTCTTCTGAACTGCCTTGTCCCTTGTCGTTCCGAATTAATATTCTGACAAATTTTTCATTATTCTGAGATTTGGATGTGTCTGAATATCCAAATGACAGTATAAACAAAGTTTACTGAATGTTCCAAATAATGAAAATAAATTCAAAATAATGTTGTTTTTGTTAAATCATAGGTGATTTAAAGGGTTATTGTAATCATTTGGTAAAGATTTTTTTTTGTTTGTTCACTTTGCTACATTAGAATTGAAAAAATATAACATTTTCATTTCGATCAGTTCAAAAAATGTATAGATTTGAACGTTTTGAATCTAAAAAAATGGTAAATTCTAAGAAAATTTGAAAATTCCGAATACGAATTCCGAATAGGAATTCCGAATATGAATTGAAGGAATCAACAGAATTTAACTAAACAAAATAACTAGATTAACGAATCAAAACAAAACAAAACAAAACTAATTTTTTCATTATGCACATGTCTACTGGGTATGTTTAATATGTCAACATGCATGCACCCTTTTTCAGTTTTACTCACATAACTTAACTGTAGCAAAACAACCTATTTACTAAAGATTATTTAAGGATAACAGAATATTACAAGTAATTCTTCATGTACCGTATATGCTCAAGTATAAGCCGAGTTTTTCAGCACATTTTTTTGTGCTGAAAAAGGCCCCCCTCGGCTTATACTCGAGTCAGTGTCCTGCAGCATCTGTGGGTTGTCTGAAGAGATGAGTAGATTCACATTGCACAGAGTGCGCTGCTTCTAAGAGCTGCTCTGTGCATGAAACTGTGACCTAATTATACTGGAATGCAGAAAATGCAGAGAGAGCTGTCAGATTTTTAACTTGATGTCGGGAGGTGGGCGGGACGCGCAGGTGTTAGCTGTTCAGTCCTGCCCACCTCCGATCTCAGTGAAGATCTGACAACTCTCTCTCTCTGCATTATCTGCATTACAATGTAATTAGCTCACAGTTTCATGCACAGAGCGGCTTTTAGAAGCAGCGTGCTCTGTGCATTGTGAATCTACCTTACTCATCTCTTCTGCCAGTGCCAGCCGGTACCATGCAGTGCCAATCAGTGCCACCTGTCAGTACCATACAGGGCAGGTGGTGGGCAGGTGGTAATGGCTACAATACCTCTGTTCTGACTACAATCCCTGTGTAATGGCTGAGTCCCTGTGTTCTGGCTACAATACCTGTGTTCTGGCTACAATCCCTGTGTTCTGGCTGCAATCCCTGTGTCCTGGCTACAATACCTGTGTAATGGCTCCCTTTCCCTGTGTTCTAGCTGCTGCATTTCCCACCCTAGGCTTATACTCGGGTCAATAACTTTTCACATTTTTTGTGGTAAAATTAGGTGTCTTGGCTTATATTCGGGTCGGCTTATACTCGAGTATATACGGTACATCTTTTCCTAACATTAAGTGCTTCTTCAGTGCCCATTTAGTGTCTCCTGGTGCCCCTGTCCATTGAGGTAGTCATACCTTTTAGATTGTGTAGAGTCCATTAGTCTATACACTGGAACCCCGACCAGGTTCCCGCCAAAGGGTAGTCATGTGGCGCAGGGATAATTTCGCCACATGACACCATGATATGGTGAGACAATCTCCTATTTCCTCCCCATGCATGGAGCAACCTAATGGATGAGGTTCCCTCCTTTTTATATGTTTCCCCAGCAGAGGGCGGTACTCTCCAAAAAGCCCTGGAAAACCTGGCCAGTAGCATTAACCCTTAACCCTCAATTAAACCACATTGCAAAATACATGAAAAGATATAATAAAATATTTACAAAAATGTGAGGGGTGTACTCACTTTTGTGAGATACTGTATATCTGAAATTTGATCAGTTGAGATCCTAAAGTGCTAGGCGCTGATATGACGTATTGGAGTGATCAAGATGCTGGTATGAGGTATGATGGTGATCAGGACACTGGCATGGCGGTGATCAGGACGCTGGTATGGGGTATGGCGGTGATCAGAACGCTGGTATGGGGTATGGCAGTGCCTAATCTATCCACAATTAAAAATAAAGATGTTTATTTAATTTAGTTATACTTCAATTAATGGCTTTTACTGTCCTAGTCTGTATGTCTATGTAGCCTTGTTGCCAAATACTCCTAGATGTTTCTCTCTTCAGGCAACTAAAACACAATGCACCTGCAATATATACTAAAGGCTGGACCTCCACAAAAGGGGGGGAGGGGGGCACGGGTCCATCTCTGGCAGTGCTTCCACTGCTTAGTGCAAGTAAAGCACCCAATTGTGTTTAACCTTGTTCCCAGGTATAGCACTTGCTCACTTATACAACCCATATTTTGTAATTGTTGTCCAACTTGCTTGGGCCTGGCATATTGTTAATGAATCTTTCAATTCCTATATAGTTTTAAGTAGAGTTGAGCGAACCCAAACTGTAAAGTTCGGGGCCGTACCGAACTTTGGGGCGTCAGTGACCCGGACCCGAACCCGGACATATGAAAAAAAGTTTGGGTTCGGGTTCTGGGTTCGGTTATTTGATCCCGCCTGTTGAATAGCTGCAGGGCAGCCAATCAACAAATGTTTCACTGGTTTGCCCTTAGAAGCCATCACAGCCATGCCTACTAATGCCATGGCTGTGATTGGTCAGTGCATCATGTGACCCAGCCTCTTTATAAGCTGGAGTCGCTTAGTGCTGCAAGTCACATGCTCCCTGGTTAGTGCAGGGAGAGGATGCTGCCGGCACTGTGAGGGACAGATTTCAGATATAAATAACATCTCATCCTGCATTACAGAATGATCTGATTGTGGACTAGGTAGAGATTACTACTACAACTGCTTTGAGGGACAGATTGCAGATCTCATCCTGCATTACAGAACAATCTGATTGTGGACTAGGTAGAGTCTACTGCTTAGAGGGACAGATTATTGTTCTAAAATCATCGCCTATTCCTATAGGGTCAGGTTCCTGCTGTTGCTGTAAGGGACAGATTATTGTTCTATAATCATCTCCTAGTTCTAAAGGGAGAGGTTACTGCTGGTGCTGTAAGGGACAGATTATTGTTCTAAAATCTTCTCCTAGTTCTATTGGGAGTGGTTCCTGCTGCTCCTGTAGAAGAAGAAGAATTTATTATTTATTTTTTTGTGTATTAATAAATACTTAAATAGTGCTACATAGTACATTTGCGGGCAGAATGAGGAGAGCGTCAAATAAGGGACGTGGTCGTGGTGCTGCTGGTGTTGATGGTGTTGGTGAAGCTCCTGTTGGAAGGAGAGGACGTGGTCGATCTGTGTCAGCTACACGCACAAGTGAAACACCTTCCTCAGGTGCGAGTAGCCGACAGAACCTTCAACGTTATATGTTAGGCCCGAATGCCGCTCAAGGAATGGTGAGGCCAAAACAAGTTCAGGCGATAGTAGATTGGGTGGCTGACAATGCCTCCAGTTCCTTCACATTGTCTCCCTCCCGGTCCCTTGATGAAAGCTCAGAGTTGGCACCTGAACCCTATGGCCATCTGTCTTTCACCTCAGCCCCTTGTAAATTTGTCAAGCAGTCTGAGCCCCAAGTCATGCAACAGACTCTTATGCTTTTAGATGACTCTCCTGGTGTGATTTCCGTGGGCCATTCACATAGCCCTGCCCCAGAAGTGGAAGACATTGAGTTCACCGATGCCCAACCACTTCTGTTGCAGGATGAGGACATGGAAACACCAGCGCAGCACGTCTCTGATGATGACGAAACACAGGTGCCAACTGCTGCAGCTTTCCTCAGTGTGTAGACTGACAAGGAGGGAAGTGGTGAAGGGTGAGTGGAAGATGATGTGGACGGTGATGAGGTCCTAGATCCCACATGGAATGAGGGTCATGCGAGTGATGTGTGCAGTTTGGAGGAAGAGGTGGTGGTCGCACAGAGGCACCAGCACAGCAAAAGAGGAAGCAGGTTGCAAAAGCGGAGCGACCGTCCCCTAGACAGTAGGCCTGTTACTACCAACTGCACCCAGGGACCTAGCACACCAAAGGCAGCTCAAAGGCATTCCCCCGTGTGGCAGTTCTTCAGACAATGTGCTGACGACAAGACACAAGTGGTTTGCAAGCTGTGCAATGATAGCCTGAGCCGAGGCATAAATGTTCTAAACCTGACAACAACCTGCATGATCAGGCATCTAAATTCAAAGCACAAGCTGCATTGGAATAATTACCTCAAAATCCATGAAAGGTCACGGCTTCCTCCTGCTTCCTCTTCTGCTGCTGCCTTGGCCTCTTTATCCACCTCTACAGTAACGACAGTGTACGAGACAAACGACCCACCGTCCACTGTGACAGTGACATCTCCACCTATTTCTCCGGTTCCGTCGTCGTC
>BLSH010524691.1:966552-980243 GCA_018402905.1 Glandirana rugosa | reverse complement strand
CGCCGACGAGTGTGTCAGAGAGGTCGTACACGTTCCACCTCAAGGTGGAACACCCGTGCAGCGTATCCTCCGCCACTCGCCCTTCCGACTTCAATGCGACGTCGCGTCTGTCCACTCGTCGTCGTCCCACTTCATCCGCTCAGCGTAACACCTTCACCACCAACTTCAGCACATCCAGGGGGAAACGACAGTAGGCTGTTTTAAAACTGATATGTTTGGGGGATAAACCCCACACTGCGCAGGAGCTGTGGATGGGCATCGAACAATAGACTGATGAGTGGTTGTTGCCACTGAGCCTCAAGCCCAGCCTGGTGGTGTGCGACAATGGGCGAAATCTCGTAGCGGCTCTGGGGTTTGACTCACATCCCTTGCCTGGCACATGTGCTGAACTTGGTGGTACAGAAATCTCTAAAAATATGTCAGAGCTGCTGCAGAAAGTGCAGGACGTCTGTGCGCACTTTCGGCGTTCTCACCCTGCTGCTGCTCACCTGTCTGCGCTGCAGCGTAACTTCAGCCTTCCCGCTCACCGCCTCCTATGCGACGTGCCCACAAGGTGGAACTCCACCTTGCACATGCTGGAGAGACTGTGTGAGCAGCCGCAGGCAATAGTGAAGTTTCAGCTGCAGCATGCTCGGGTCAGTCGCTCTGCGGAACAGCACCATTTCACCACCAACGAGTGGGCCTCCATGCGAGACCTGTGTACCATATTGCGGTGTTTCGAGTACTCCACCAACATGGCCAGTGCCAATGACGCTTTTCTCAGCGTTACTATCCCACTTCTATGTCTCCTTGAAAAAACACTTTGGGCGAAGATGGAAGAGAATGTGACACAGGAGGATGAGGAGGAGGAGGAGGAGGAGGAAGAGGGGTCATTTCCATGGTTATCAGGCCAGTCATTCACAAGTGGCTCGAAGGGTGGGTTCCTGCACCAGCATAGGCCAAGTAAAAAATATTCAAGCCAGGGCACAGTTCTGGAGGATGAGGAGGACGAGGAAGATCATGAGGAGGAGGAGGAACCGCAGCAGGGTGGCACCCAACGCAGCTCGTGGGCATCACTGGAGCATGGCTGGGGGGATACAGAGGTCACAGATGATACACCTCCCACAGAGGACAGCTTGTCTTTGCCTTTGGGCAGCCTGGCACACATGGCCGACTACATGCTGCAGTGCCTGTGCAATGACAGCCGAGTTGCCCACGTTGTAACTTGTGCCGATTACTGGGTGGCCACCCTGCTGGATCCCCATTACAAGGACAACGTGCCCTCCTTAATTCCCTCACTGAAGCGTGAGAGGAAGATGCGCGACTACAAGCGCACACAGGTATCGCGCTCCTGAGGGCATTCCCAAATGACACCGGGGGCTCAGTGGAAGCACAAGACGAAGGCAGAGGAGGAAGAGGCCGCCAAAGCAGCTGTGGCACCGCCAGTACCTCAGAAGGTGGGGGTAACATGGCCGAAATGTGGCAAAGCTTTGTCAGCAGCCTGCCACAACAAACAGCACCACCAGCTGATAGGCAAGGTCTTAGCAGGAGGCAACATTTCAGCAACATGGTGGAACAGTATGTGTGCACACGCCTACACATACTGACTGATGGGTCTGCCCCATTCAACTTCTGGGTCTCCAAATTGGGCACATGGCCTGAGCTTGCCCTTTATGCCTTGGAGGTGCTGGCCTGCCCTACAGCCAGTGTATTGTCTGAACGTGTGTTTAGCACGGCAGGGGGCGTTATCACAGACAGGCGCAGCCGCCTGTCCACAGCCAACGTGGACAAGCTAACCTTTATTAAAATGAACCAGCCATGGATCCCACAAGACTTGTCTGTACCTTGTGCAGAATAGACATTTAGACCGGCCTCACACAGCCATTGGTATACTTGTTTTTTTGAATATGCCTCAATATTTTGGGGGCTACCCCAATTAGAAAAAAAAACAAAAAAACAACAAAAAGTGTTGGCTACCTCCTCCTCCTCCACCACCGCCACTTCCAACTACACTGCCACGGTCACGGCCTAGTCAACCTCTAGGCTTCTACTCCACATCCACCCCCCCTTCCCATTTTTATTTTTTTTATTTGATTTTAAGTTATTTTTCCTATCCCCATTTTTTTAGGGCAATTGTCCTACTCTTACCCCCATTTTACTTCCTTTTGCAGCCCTCTAGCACTTGCCAGGACTTTTTTACAGCCATTTTTGTGCCGAAAAGTTCGGGTCCCCATTGACTTCAATGGGGTTCGGGGTCCGGGGTCAAGTTCGGGTCAAGTTCGGTACCGAACCTGAACGTTTTTGCGAACTAGCTGAACCCGAACATCCAGGTGTTCACTCAACTCTAGTTTTAAGGTGTTGACATCATCCCTGAGCTAGAGGTAAGGGAGGCAGAGCCCGGAGAACACTTTCTTATAGGAAAAAAATGGCAAGTTCCCCACTGATCCTGTGTTCAGCTTCCCTATTACACTATCAGGACATTTTATTAAACTTTTGTGAAAAAAGAGTAATCAGTTTGATGTTCTAGGACCAGAGCATCGGTACTGCGTCCCAACACATACCATTGGTTGTGCGATTAGCATGGGGAAGCAGCTCTCAAAGATTTCCCCACGTATCCTGTCCGGTAAAATTGCTGTCACTGGGACAATAAATGAAGGAGCCACAAGTAGCAGAAAACAAACAAATAGCCACAAATAGCAGAAAACAAACAAAAACAGTTTCTGCTCAATATATATTTAAGCTATAGTTAAGATATGACATGTTTCAAATTTTACACCATAGTAATTTAGTATTATGACTGACTGCCTTCATGTATTCTGATAACCATTTTAAATAATGTTCTAATATAAATGTTTATATTATCTATTAGTTCATTAATTCATCTTTTCAGCCTACTGGATGGGACATAATAATGATGCTCAATTTGACACTCCTATAGTTGTAAAGTAGCTTTAAAGTTACACTAAACAATACCATTATTTTCCATAAATGATCCATACACCTCCACTACTTAATGGCCCGATAATCTATTTTTCATGGATTTTTTTTTGCCTCCTTGTAATGTCCTCCATAAGCTCCTGAACAATTAAATTTCCCCTTTACTTCTAATTGTTCAGAATGAGCAGTGAACCTTAGTTGCTGTCATGTGCGCTGCTCTATGCACACTACACATCCCATAGTCCATAATCCGTCTAAGGACCAAGCAAGAGAGAATGACTCCAACATAGAGTGAGGCCATGGAGAATGAATGTAGCCACACTCTAACAGGAAGCTGGGTCACAGCGGAAAAAACAAAAGAATTTGGAGATTTGGAGGAGGCTGAGAGCAATAGAAAGCACTTTTAAAAGTTAAGAGTACATACTTTAATGGACGCTTTTCTTTCTAAACCAGAATTAAGTGCCACTTTAAATGGTTGTCCATAAGCAGTAGAAATTACATATTGAGAGGATCAGCGGATGACACGAGAAGGTCAGCTGAGAAGTTTAGACTAATCAGTCACAACTGTGCCAGGAGTAGGAAGGATTTCCAGGCCATGAGCTCCACTAATGAAGATTTTTAGACACTAATAAAGTTTAGAATGTCCATTTTGATCTTTTCTTTGTTCCTCCTGAGAGCTGCCTTAACTTCTCTATTTTTCAAGCTGTAGATTAGTGGATTAAGCATTGGGACACCAGCCGTGTTAAACAGAGCAAACATCTTTTTGGCACCCAAGGTGCTGCTTAGGTTTGGTGTCAGGTATTGGCTAAATAATGTAGTGTACAGCAGTGTGACAACTGTTAGGTGGGATGAACATGTGTAGAAAGCCTTTTGTCGGCCAGTACTAGAACGGATCTTCAATATTGCCACTATAATGAAAACATAAGAAACAAATGTGAGAAGGAATGGGGTGAACAACATGGGGCCTAATCCTTCGATTAAGAACAGGATTTCCAATAATCTAGTGTCATTGCAAGAAATCTGCATCAAAGGGACGATATCACAGAAGAAGTGGTTGACTTCAATAGTCGTATAGCAAGAAAAGCTGTATACTACCCCGACTGGGGGAAGGACTCCCAAAAATGCAAACAACCAGCAGAAAGCAGCCAACAGAGCACATGTTCTTGGATTCATAATATTATGATAATGCAAAGGTTTACAGATGGCCACATATCGATCATAACTCATAGCCGTCAGTAGTAGCAGCTCAACACACTGCAAGGAGCCAAACACATACATCTGTGCCATGCAGGCAAAAAAGGAGACCACTTTGTAACCAGTGATGAAATTCATGAGGATCTTATGTAGAGTCACTGTAGTACAAGTGATGTCTACTACAGACAAGTTTCCTAGGAAGAAATACATGGGCTTATGGAGCTGGGGGTCCCGGCAAGCAATAATAATGGTTAGATTACCACACAGGGTGATGAGATAAATGACAAGAACCACAAGGAAGATGGGAATCTGAAGGTGAGGGTCATCTGATATTCCTTTAATGATGAAATAGTCAATAAATGTTTGATTTACATACATTTTCAGGCAAAGGCTTGGAGTCTGAAAAAAGAATTCACAATCTTCAATCTATGACACTGTGATCTTATTCACAAGTACAATATTGACATTATTTTAAGAAGACCGTAACCAAAGTTGTCCTTGGTCTATCTCCAGGTCACTTTCATTTTGCCTCCCAGAGTACATGATATAATGTAGGAACAGTGGCGGCCCATCCATTAGGGGCGCACGGATGCTGCCCCCCCCTCCATGTGCCGGAGCCCTCTACATACAGGGTGCCGGACTATGGATTCCAATGGTGGGGGGTGTGTTTTTTTTTAAGCATGTGACTAGAGTCAAAGGCTCTATTAGGCTTCAAAAAAGGGTGCGCCCTGCTCCCCTATCCCACCCAGTTGTGTGACGATAGTGAATGAATATTTTCTATTTTCACACTAACTCTCCTCCCCGCCAATCAGGAAGTGGGTCGTGAGACCCGTTTCCCGATTGGAAAAACATCAGGTGATCCTACTGGACACCTAGAGCCTAGGAGGAGGAGAAAGGAGATGCATGCTGAAAGGTCGCAATGATGGAGATGAGGACACCAGAGCTGCTGCCCGCAGCCCGCCACCTGTCACTCGCCACCTAGATCGGGTCCACCATGCTGGAGCAGAGGACAACGGAGCCTCTGCTTGCCCACAGCCCGCCACCTAGATGGGGTAAGTGCCCGACCCACTGGCAGACAGGGGGGGGTAGTGCTGCTGCCGCTGGGCACCCAGGGGGGTGGTTGTTCGCTGCCCCACCCAAGAAAAACCCCACCAGCGGCCTCTGTGTGGGAAATGATGATATGCCATACAAAGGGTCCTGTTTCCAAGCTTGTGCCTTAGAATAGGTTTTAGTTGAAATGCCCTGGGTTCAGTTCCAGCAGGATTTGGCGATTTCAGAGAAGTTCGGATGTTGAACCTGAACCCCACAGAAATCAATAGGAACCAAATTTGTCAAATTAAAAATAACCATTTTCTGGGTTAATAGGCAAGGGGTGTTAAAAATTAACATGGAGGCAAACACTGCCCTGGGAAACATGTACCAATGCAGACATATTTTTTAAATTCCATTTGGCCAGAATCATTGTTTTTTTAATATACTCAAAGTGAAAATCTATACCAGGCCCTTAAACCAAGCATACAGTTTGACCGACCAAGAAAGGGGAGGAACAAGTGTACAACTCCCCTTCCTGAACCATACCAGGCCACACACCCTGAGCATGTGGAGGGTGCTTTGCATTGGCCATATTTGGGCAGTTATATCTCTGCTATAGCTGCCCCTTTGCTTAAAAGGAGTGGGGATTCCCCATGATGTCAGTGGTTACTACAGATGCTGTGACATCACAGCTCTGAAACCAGTGACAGCAGGAAGCTGTTACACATAGAAGCGGTAGAAATGCCACTTCTATATATGATGCATAGCTCCCACCAAACAGAAGGCCAGATGGACTAAAGTTTGGGTGTTTGCTGGCTCATCTCAGCAGTTGTACAATATTTTATCTACTGTACTACTTAGGGGTAGACATACAGCCTTTGCACACCTGAACAACTCTATAGGAGTCTAAAAGATTGCGGTCTATTAGAAGAGAGCATCCTGGCTGACCAAATGGGCCTCTATAGAAGGACAAGTCTACAAAAAAAATGCTGCACAGACCTGATGGTTCAGGTGTGGAAATTAGACCTCTGGTATTAATAATGTTACAGTAAGTGGTTCTAATAGTTGTACTGGACACTGTAGGTCATGGTCCCTTTCACACTTCTGCATTTTGAGTTTACATTCCAGCATCTAAACCTACATGTAAACCCATATGCTGATCTCTTTAGCACTGCTTCTTGTTATTGCATCTCATACAGTACCTTATTACATATCATCCTTAAAGCTACACTTTAATTGCAGATTCCAGCAAGCTCATCTTTTATTACAACAAAAGCTAACACATGTAAAATTCAGTTTGGGCCTTATATTTGCTATTTAAAATGTGCAGCTACATGCTAAAAGGACTCTACTTGTTTAAATTGCATACAGAACACATATTCTACCAATACAAGCAAAAACAAAAATGCTTTAAGATTCAATGCAAGACCAGCAAAATAGATGAAAACGAGCTTTAGAAAGAAAATATAAAAATGCTTTATGAATCTGCCCATAAGTGTAAACCCCATTCTATAAATATTTACCAACCCATTGACCCTGATTTATTTTGCACTTATTAGTTCATGGCCCTGTAACTTTTAGTTACACTTCTGTACTTATATGCAGAAGTGCCATCACCCTGTAGTGTCCTTGGCAGATATTGGTCACTTTCTTATGCAGTAATAAAAATGCATGTGACTAGCTACTTACCGATGCCAGCTTTTTGGATGCTTTGAAATGAAAGTAATGCTTGACAATGTTTCTTGCACAGAATCATGGTACAATGGTGTTTCTGTGTGTTGTGAATAGAAACTAGCCGTTGTACAAAATACAGGACAATCCATCAAAGCACCCTTTTCATCTATAAAATATAAATGCAAAACATGCTGTACCTGAAACCTATCTCAAAATAATAAAATAAATAATATAAACTAATTAGATGTTATATGAGTATTGTAAAAGTTTTTCTTGAGTGGGGGTTTCCTTCAATGCAAATTGGGAAATAGTGAGTCACCTCATGAAGTGAAACTAGCCTGTTCTAAAGAAAATGTGGTTTTCCAAGGGGTTCTTTTCTTAAATCAAATAATAGGCGCTATCATTGGTGAGCAGTTAAATAAGATTGTCCTGTGGAATGCAGCTTCTTCTAGATGTGTTAGTATTGTATATATAGCCCGCAGTGATAATTAATCCCTTGAGATCTGCAGTTTTTAGTCTCATAGGAACAATTTATTTGATTTGTATTTATGATGTGGAGTTTGTTACTGTTGTATACCTTATTTTTGTTTTCTATTATTTTTTTATTATTATAAAATGCTATGTATATCTGTTGAGAGAAATTGAAAGCAATTTGGTGCAACTTTAAGCAACAGCTATAAGTATGAATTGCTAATATAGTCTAAAAAAAAAAAAAGCGAAAATTCAGCTAAAACTTTTTTCTAGCTTTGAACAGAGTGGGGTAGGGTTATAAAAGTAGTGATCCACTCTATGGATATAGGAAACCTCAACTGTGGCCTCTTCTTAGGGGGAATCCATAATATTCAGTAAAAGTAATGAAACAGAAGATTTCAGAGACTGTAGACATACTACAGAAGATGGACAGAGATTGTGGACAAGCTATAGGTGTGGGGATATGCTGCAGGAGATGATCAGAGACTAAGAACATACTGCAGGAGATATCAAAGACTGTGGGCATGCTACAGGTGTGGTTGGAGCCTGGGGATATACAGCAAGAGATGGTCAGAGACTTTGGGCATGCTACATGTGTGGTTTGAGACTATGGACGTACTAATGGAGATAGTCAGAGACTGGGGGCATGTTACAGGTTTGGTTGGAGGCCGAGGGCATGTTACATGAGATTGCTTGGGATCACTGCTTTAAAAACTCTTTACAAATCAATTCTTTTTCTCCAGCTGCTGGCTTCTTGGGGTTCAGAAGCCACACAATAACTACCAAAGGACCACAGGTGAACCTAGGCTCACAGGTTAGGCCGGGTCAAAGTGATTCTAAAGCTTAGTTTTTTAAATAATAAACATTTCATATTAACAACCATGCTTTGTCAAACAAGTGTAAGTGTAGAAAATTATACAGTCTATTAGTGGGTTCTCATGGTAGAAGGCAGGTAAAAATCCAGGTAAAAATTCCCCATCCAGTGATATAGAAAGTGCTCGTGCTCAGATGAATAAAAATGCTCAGTTCATGCTTGCTGTGCGCCACATGGATGTGCACTCACCCTTACTCCAGTGACCACCTATCACTAGTGTGGTCTGGAAAGGCTTGCTTGTTGGGGAGCGTCCCCCCTGGGCTCTCCTGTAGTGGTGCACCTTCAGCTGTTTACTCCATCACATACATGGCCATAGATGAGGGAAAAAAATCTCATAGTGCAAATATGTTCTAAAATGTATTGTGTAAAATTAAAATATAGTAAAAACAGAAAAAATACAAACTCCCATTTTATGGTGCCTGCAAATCCTGGCAATCATCGGGAACTTCCTGATGATGGTCGCCGTTCATTGGCCGAAACGCGTCGAAGTTTGATTACGTCATTGTGACGCATCTCCGCTTTGCTGAGACGGGAAACGAACAGGAGCCGACTGAAACAATTGGCTTACACGCATCCATACAGGTTGATTTCCCCACTAAAGCAAATTGGCTGCCCTTATGTCCGGTGCCGGGATTTGCAGGCACCATAAAATGTGAGTTTGTATTTTTTCTGTTTTTACTATATTTTGATTTTACGTAATAAATTTTAGAATATACTTGCACTATGAGATTAGTCAGCGTGCAGGCAATTTTCTTTCAAATCTGGCAGCCTGCCAGGTTTATTTAGAAAATAGTTTTGCAGGTTAAAACAAACAAAACAGAAAATAAGTCCTTGCCGTCCGGAGCTAAACTAAACAGTACAGTTTCCTCACTATACGGTGTGGGGCTGGCCCCCGACACCCACAAAACATAAGCCACCTGCTGGTGGACTCCAGTGGACCACAAACTCTGGACCAGAACCAGCCCTGCCACGGTAGCTGGTAAAATCCGGACCGGACTCTGTTTAATCCAGTCCAAATGAACGAATATGAGGTGACAGGTAGCGTCTGTCTACCACTTCGCCTTGCATACCATCACAGAATGCATAATAAATAAAAGTAGAAGTTTGGATTTAAGGTAAAATCAAAGGATGAGGACTACATTCTGTGTTCATTTGCCCCTTCCTGATTTTTTTTATGCATATTTGTCACACTTAAATGATTCAGATCATCAAATAAAATTTAATGTTACACAAAAATAACCTGAGTAAAAACAAAATGCAGTTTTAAACAATGATTTAATGAAAAAAGCTGTCTAAACCTGCCTGGCCTATGTGAAAAACAAATTCTCTCCCTTGCTAAATCATGGATGAACTGTGATTAACCTCATTTTTTGGAAAGTTGGGTTAAATTTAATTTGCCACACCCAGGTCTGATTACTGCCAGACCTTTTGGTTCAAGCAATCACTTTTAACATTTAACAAGCTCTCAGCCTAGGTTCACATTGGAGTGATTTGGCATGCGATTTGAACCATGGTGAGAGCCATTACCTACAATTGGAGAAAACTTGGAGCAGTGGTGATCCTTCCCAGGTGTGGCCAGCCTACCAAAATGACTCCAAGAGCAAAACAACTACTCATCCAGGAGGTCATAAAAGAACCCAGAACAACATCTAAAGAACTGCAGGTCTCACTTGCCTCGGTTGAGGTCAGTGTTCATGATTCAACAATAAGAAAGAGACTGGGCAAAAATGGCATTTATGGGAGAGTACCAAGGCGAAAGTCACTGCTGACCAAAAAGAACACAATCGCTCTTCTCATATTTGCCAAACAAAATCTTGATTATCCCAAAGACTTTTGGGAAAATATTCTGTGGACTGATGAGACAAAAGTTGAACTTTTTGGAAGGTGTGCATCCCATTACATCTGGCATAGAATCAATACAGCATTTCATAAAATGAACATCATGCCAATTGTCACACATGGTGGTGGTAGTGTGATGGTCTGGGGCTGCTTTACAGCCTCAGGACCTGGAAGACTTGCCATAATTGATGGAACCATGAACTCTGCGCTCTACCAGAAAATCCTGAAGGAGAGTGCCTGGCTATAAATTTGTGACCTCTAGCTCAAGCGCACTTGGGTTATGCAGCAGGACAATGATCTGAAACACACCAGCAAGCCCACCTCTGAATGGTTAAAAAAAAAAACAAATGAAGGTTTTGGAGTGGCATGACCTTAAAGGTACCATTCATGCTGGAAAACCCTCCAATGTGACTGAATTAAAATAAATCTGCAAAGAAGAGTGGACCAAAATTCCTCCACAGAGATGTGAAAGACTCATTGCCAGTTATCACAAATGCTTGATTGCAGTTGATGCCACCAAGGGTGGCATAACCAGTTATTAGGTTTAGGGGCAATTTCTTTTTCACATAGGGCCAGGCAGTGGTAGTTGCTACTGAGTTTTATCAGACCCCATAGCAATTGCAATTTGGTAATTTTTCTGCACATGCGCATATGTTTGGCCTGAAACTGGAGTTCTTACACAAACAGCATGATAGGAAAAAATACGCCATTGTAATATATTTATGCAAGTTTGGACCAGTGTTGCCAACCGCCCGTAAATTTACAGACAGCCCGTAAATGTAAGCCCATTTTCGGGCTGTCCGTAAATGTCCATTATGGGCAGCATTGCCCATAAAAAAGATGGCCACGAGCCATCCATGCAACTGCGCATGTACCATTTGGAAGCCGGCCGGGCTCGGGAATGCTTGTCTGCAGTCTCTGACCATCTCCTCTATCATATCCGCAGTCTCTGTCCACCTCTTGTATCATGTCCGCAGTCTCTGTTCAACTCCTGTATCATGTCTGCAGTCTCTGTCCATCTCCTGTATCATGTCCGCAGTCTCTGTTCACCTCCTGTATCATGTCCGCAGTCTCTGTTCATCTCCTGTACCATGTCCGCAGTCTCTGACCATCTCCTCTATCATATCCGCAGTCTCTGTCCACCTCTTGTATCATGTCCGCAGTCTCTGTTCAACTCCTGTATCATGTCTGCAGTCTCTGTCCATCTCCTGTATCATGTCCGCAGTCTCTGTTCACCTCCTGTATCATGTCCGCAGTCTCTGTTCATCTCCTGTACCATGTCCGCAGTCTCTGACCATCTCCTCTATCATATCCGCAGTCTCTGTCCACCTCTTGTATCATGTCCGCAGTCTCTGTTCAACTCCTGTATCATGTCTGCAGTCTCTGTCCATCTCCTGTATCATGTCTGCAGTCTCTGTTCACCTCCTGTATCATGTCCGCAGTCTCTGTTCATCTCCTGTACCATGTCCGCAGTTTCTGTCCATCTCTTGTATCATGTCCGCAGTCTCTGTCCATCTCCTGTATCATGTCCGCAGTCTCTGACCATCTCCTGTATCATGTACGCAGTCTCTGTCCACCTCCTGTATCATGTCCGCAGTCTCTCTCCATGTCCTCTATCATGTCCACAAACTCTGACCATCTCTTGTCTTTTATCATGTCTGCAGTCTCTAAGTCTGGAGAGGAGTCAAGAGTGGTAGTGCCGCCGGGATGGGGGTCATAAGAGGAGTCAGATGTGTGTGGACTGTGGAGAGGAGACTATAGAATAAAACCAGAGCCGCTAAGCTGGAGCTGCCTGACTGAGCCCTGCATGGTGCACCTGAGAGGAGGTCAGTGACAATGCCATCAGGCCTGTCTGGGGGGGGTTGCTAATGTAAGGGGGCGCTGATATAAAGGTTCCCCCCTATATTAGTAACCCCCCCTTACCTTAGTGTATCCACTCTGTGGAAGGTGGTCTCTAGTCACCAGAGCCCCCCCCCCCTTATATCAGATTCCCTCCTTAGATCATGATCTGCAGCACTCTACTTTAAATAAGAGTTCCCTTTCACTGTAAGGGAGAATCCTGCAGACTGTGATGTAAGGTGGAACTCTCTGCTGGCTGGGTTATAGTAACCTGACCTTCATGTAAACTGAGAAATATGATTTTTGACTTTTATTTAACTTAAATACATTGCTAATATCACTAGCTATGTGTTTATAGTTTAAATATTGATATATGCACTCTTTAGCACTGAAAACTGTCATTTTAGGTACTTTTTAGCAGTGCCACTAAAAAAAGTGGCTCTGTCAGTAAATTGTTTGCCAGTAAAAAATTGGTGCCGTTTGTAAATGTTGGCGTCCTACTTGTAAATTTCACTTCAGGGGGTTGGCAACACTGGTTTGAACCCAGTAATGAAAGGTTCACCCCAATATATCAGAGTAGTAGTAGCAAAGTGCTGCTACATTAAGTTTACAAAGTTACAGACATTATTTTGCTCAAATATTTAATTTTTAATGGTCCCAAATTTCTGTGCATCAAATATTGCAAACAGCTAAACTAAATATGTGTCTAATGAAAGGTTCAAAATATGAATTTGTATTGTTGTTTATGTACAAATATAACAGTGAAAAACGCATACATTTGAATCCAGCCACTTTGTTTGCCTCTATTGGTGGAGCCTGGAGACAAAGAAAGCCAAATGTGTTAAATTGATGACGTAGGAATCAGCTGCTGTGAGCCTAATGCAGGACACACTCCCTGAAGACCCAGATATTTGATTTTTTGTAGATTTGATCCCGGTTTTATACTGAGGATGGCAATGCCCATACTGAGAATGCAGTTTATCACTCAGAAGGACACTCTGTATTCAGAGTCATTGGATCCTTCTTCCCCAGCTCAACAAGCAGAGCTCCATGCTTTAGCAAAGCCTGTGAGCTATCACAAGTGTATATATTTATATAGATAGTAGGGAATTGGAGAGCTTTTGGCTCCATTAGAAGGGCTAGAAGTTGTTTTTACTTTGGCAGGTAAACCAATCAAGCTTGCCAAGTTAATTGAGTGGCTGTCTTCAGCCTTCAGGCTGGGTTCACACTATCCGACAAAAAAACGGTCCGACTTTGATCCTACTTTGCTGTGCGATTTACGGAATCATAGGGTCAAAGTTGGACCGTTTGTCTGTGAACAGGGATCCGACTTTGATCCCGACAATGCCAGGCACCTTGTGCTCTGGGGATCTTGAAGGGGAACTCCACGCCAAATTTAAAAACAAAAATGGCATGGGGTTCCCCTCCAAGAGCATACCAGGCCCTTTGGTCTGGTATGGGTTTTAAGGGGAACCCCACGCCGAAAAAACAGCGTGGGGTCCCCCCCAAAATCCATACCAGACCCTTATCTGAGCACACAGCCCGGCAGGCCAGGAAAGGGGGTGGGGACGAGCAAGCGCCCCCCCGACCATACCAGGCTCTGCGCCCCCCACCCCAAAACACCTTCTCCTCATGTTGATGAGGACAAGAGACTCTTCCCGACAACCCTTGCCGGTGGTTGTCGGGGTCTGCGGGCGGGCACTTATCGGAATCTGATAGCCTCCTTTAACAAGGGGGCCCCCAGGTGCCGGTCCCCCACCCTATGTAAATGAGTATGGGGTACATCGTACCCCTACCCATTTACCTGGAAAAAAAATGTACAAAAAAACACACTACACAAGTTTTTAAAATA
>BLSH010524691.1:941512-959842 GCA_018402905.1 Glandirana rugosa | reverse complement strand
TCTCATGGGCTCATGGACAGTGGACGTGTATTCTCTTGGACTCATGGACAGTGGTCGGGTCGTTTCATGGGTTGATGGACAGTGCTTTGCTGGGCTGGTGACAGGTACTCAGGTTCTCTTATGTGCAGGTGACAGGTACTCGGGTACTCTGATGGGTTGGTGACAGGTACTCGGGTACTCAGATGGTCTGGTGACAGGTACTCGGGTACTCTGATGGGTTGGTGACAGGTACTTGAGTACTCTGATGGGATGGTGACAGGTACTCGGGTATTCAGATGGGATGGTGACAGGTACTCGGGTACTCAGATGGGCAGGTGATAGGTACTCGGGTACTCTGATAGGCAGGTGACAGGTACTCTGATGGGATGGTGACAGGTACTCGGGTACTCTGATGGGCTGGTGATAGGTACTTGGGTACTCTGATGGTCTGGTGACAGGTACTCGGGTACTCTGATGGGATGGTGACAGGTACTTGGGTACTCTGATGGTCTGGTGACAGGTACTCGGGTACTTTGATGGGTTGGTGACAGGTACTCGGGTACTTTGATGGGTTGGTGACAGGTAGTTGGGTACTTTGCTGGGCTGGTGACAGGTACTCAGGTTCTCTTATGTGCAGGTGACAGGTATTCGGGTACTCTGATGGGTTGGTGACAGGTACTCGGGTACTCAGATGGTCCGGTGACAGGTACACGGGTACTCAGATGGAATGGTGACAGGTACTCGGGTACTCAGATAGGCAGGTACTCGGGTAATTTGATGGACAGGTGACATGTATTCGGGTACTTTGATAGACAGGTGACAGGTACTCGGATACTTGGATGGACAGGTGACAGGTACTTTGATGGACAGGTGACAGGTACTCTGCTGGGCTGTGACAGGTACTTTGATGGACAGGTGACAGGTACTCTTTATTGGGGGGATCAGTGTGCTTGGTGTACATTAGGTGGTAACAAGCTGTTACCACAATCTCCCTGTCACACTGGATCGGTGTGTGACAGGGAGAACTGAGGTAACAGCTCGTTACCGCGGTTTGTTTACATCACATGACCGGCTGTGATTGACACAGCCGGTCACGTGCTAAAGAGCCAATTTTATTGGCTCTTTAGACTGATCGGAGCTGGGCTTTGTCCGAGGGACAAGCCTCAGCCCGGATCACGGCGCTGCGCGCTCCCGGGGCGCGCATGAGCGGCGTGCATGTGGAGATCGGTGGTGACCAGCTGTGATTGGACACAGCCAGTCACGTGATAAAGAGCCAATTTTTATTGGCTCTTTCCCCCAATCGGGGGGACACGACCCCCCCCGGCACACGATCGATCCGTGATCGCTGCTCTGCGGGCCCCCAGGGGCCCGCAGTAGCGCCGAGAAGCGCCCGACGTCATATGACGTCGGCCCGGATCGATGAGCGGTCCCTGCCGACATAATTTTAACATGACTCGGTAAGGAACTGGTTAAAGGGATTTTTCTTTTTTTTTCCACTTTCAATTAAAATCATGGCTCCTGAAAAAACGATTGATTTAAAAACTTTTTTTTCATTGATACATGTCCCCTAGGGCAGGACCCGGGTCCCCATACACATTTTAGGTCAATAACATTGCATATAAGCCTTTAAAATGAGCACTTTTGATTTTTCATGTTTAGGTCCCATAGACTTTAATGGTGTTCCGATGTTTGCCCTGAACTTTTTGTCTGTTCGCATGTTCTGGTGCGAACCAAACCGGGGGGTGTTATGCCCATCCCTAATGGCAAGTCCACAGCTGATACTACCATTTTACCTATCCCACCATCTGTATAGGGCAGGGTCATCGGACCTTTCTAGAATTGCTCCAAGACATAGGGTTGTATTTTTTTTTTTCAATGCGAAGCTTGAGCACAAAATTACATTTGTTTGATGTGCGTTTTATCTTTTAAAGTGTATATCTTGCTAATATACAGTATTATAGATCGAATATCAGTATCATACTACAAGTAAAGGAAAAGGACATTAATCATAACAGCATTGGAATATAAAAATTAAGAACAAACACATTGTTAACAACATATGCATGGCGTTGACCTCTATACGCTGCCTTACCCAAAACTTATTATAGGCTTACCTATAGGTAAAAGCCTGAGATGGAAGTTTACTTCCACTTTAAGTTTTACAACTTAGTAATTCAGTACTCTGACTGGCTTAATGAACTCTGATATACATTTTAAACATTCTTCTAGATAAAATGTTTCTATTTTCTATTAGTCCATTAGTTTATCTTTTCAGCCTATTCAATGAGACCAGACAGGATAATGATGATCAGTTTAAATCTGTTATAGCTTTAACATTAGCTGTAAGTCAATGTGCAGAAGCAGAAACCATACATTGAGAGGCTCAACAGATGACACCAGAAGGCTGGCTGAAAAGTTGGGCCTGATCAGTCAAAGCTGTGCCAGTAGTAGGAAAGATTTCCAGTCTGTGGAGAGCTTCACTCATAATGGAGGTTTTTTATAAACACTAAAAATGTTCTAAAGGTCCATTTTGGTTTTTACTTTGCTTCTCCTGAGAGCTGCCTTTACTTCCCTATTTTTCAAGCTATAGATCAGTGGGTTCAGCATCGGAACACCAGCTGCGTTAAAAAGAGCAAATATTTTTTTGGTATCCAAGGTGCTGCTTAGGTTTGGTGTCAGGTATTGACTAAATAATGTAGTGTACAGCAGTGTGACAACTGTGAGGTGAGAGGAACACGTATAGAAGGCCTTTTGTCTACCAGTACTAGAAGGAATCTTCAATATTGCAGCTATAATGAAAATATAAGAAACACTTGTGAGAAGGAATGGGGTGACAATCAGGGGACCCAATCCTTCTACTAAGAACAGGATTTCCAATAGTCTAGTGTCACTGCAAGAAATCTGCATCAAAGGGACAATGTCACAAAAGAAGTGGTTGACTTCAATAGTTGTATAGCAAGAAAAACTGCATACCACCCCGACTGGGGGAAGGACAACCAAAAATGCAAAAAACCAGCAGAAAGCAGCCAACAAAACATATGTTCTTGGATTCATAATAATGTTATAATGCAAAGGTTTACAGATGGCCACATATCGATCATAACTCATAGCTGTAAGCATGAGCAACTCAGTACACTGCAAGGAGCCAAACATATACATCTGAGCCATGCAGGCCACAAAGGAGACCACCTTGTAACCAGTGATAAAATTCATGAGTATCTTGTGAAGTGTCACTGTAGTGTACATGATGTCTACTACAGACAAGTTTCCTAGGAAGAAGTACATTGGCTTATGGAGTTGGGGGTCCCGGCAAGCAATAAGAATGGTTAGGTTACCACACAGGGTGATGAGATAAATGACAAGGACCACAAGGAAGATGGGAAGCTGAAGGTGAGGGTCATCTGATATCCCTTTAATGATGAAATAGTCAATAAATGTTTGATTAATGTACATTTTTCAAACCAGGGCTTAGAATCTGAGAATAGACAAAACAAACTTCAGTATATGATACTGTTATCTTATTCACTAGTACAATACTGACATAACTTTAAGAAGAGCATGACCAAGGTTATTCTCTGTCTATCCCCAGGTCACTTTCATTTTGCCTCCCAGAACACAATATAATGTGGGATATGATGATATGCCATACCAAGAGTTGTGTTTCCAGGCTTGTTAAACTCAAGTAGGTTGACATCAAAGAAACATAACCACTGTCCTGCTTCTAACCCTTTTTGTATGATTGATCAGCTTTTCTAACAACCGTGGAAAGGTTTTAGCAATCTCCTATGGGATTGTAGTCGTAGCAGCATTTTAACTACTGTATCACAATGAGGTGAACATACAGCCTTTGCAAACCTGTAAATCTATAAAGGAGCCTAAAGGGTGAGGTTCATTAGAAGGGAGCATCATGGCTGACCAAATGGGCCTCTATAGATGGACCAGTTCCCAATAAGGATGCTGCACAGACCTGATGACTCTGCTGTGGAAATTACACCTCTGATACTGGTAATGTTGCAGGAAATGACACTAATAGTGGTATTGGACACTGTGTTTTTTTTTTTAAAGCTAATATCCCTTTCACACCTCTGCACTTTAGCTTCACATTTCAGCATTTAAACCAATTTATATCCTATGTGCTGTTCTTTTTATCACTACTTATAATGGGCCAGTTCTTGTGTATCTTATTAAATATCATCATTAAAGATGCACTTTAGTTGCTGTTTTGAGCAAGCTCATCTTTTGTCACATCAAAAGTTAACATGTGTAAAATTCACATGTAACTACACACAAAAAGAACCTTCCTTATTGAAAATGCATACAGAAAACATGTTCAACATATAAAAATAAATCAAAACAAATGCTTTAACATGCAATATAACTCTTAGTATTTAAAATTATAAGACATTTTTGGGTACAGTTTATCAAGGTTAGCTATGTGATGCATTCGCTCTTCACTTCAGTCTACTAATACTTTGCATGCCTGTTGCTGGGAACACAGTGGGAGATATTTACTTAAACGGATGCATTTAGAATCTGGTGCAGCTGTGCATGCTAGCCAATCAGCTTCTAACTTCAGCTTGTTCAGTTAAGCTTTAGCAATAAAACCTGGAAGCTGATTGGTTTCTACACTAAGTTGCACCAGATTTTGCACTCACCAGTTTTAGTAAATAACCCCCAGTGCATGTTTACTCAGTTATGTGTGTAGAGTAAGTATGGGCTCGGGCGTGTTTGCAACTGCACGTGCCCGAGCCCGCCAGGAAGCTTACACTGCGCAGCGCTAATCTCAGGCAGCGAGACATTTCCCGATGTGTGGCTGCAGCGATCGGAAAATGTCTCACTGCCTGTGATTAACGCTGCACAGTGTAAGCTTCCTAGTGGGCTCGGGTACGTGCAGTTGCGAACACGCCCGAGCCCATCCTTAGTGTAGAGTATGTACCTAGAGATTGCTCTTTTATTGTGCCTAACCTTGCATCATGTTATTTATGTACTGTGAGAACCCTATGAAAAGCTATTGATATGAAATGCAGTGCAACAACAGAAAAGTAAATTAAACTGTATATAAATTTAGATAGAAAATATAAACTGCACATGTGAATTTGCCCATTATTGTATATGCCACACTCTTAATGGTTAGCAATAGCAACCCATTGACCTTTTTTTTTTTTTTGTGAATTTTGTAAATCTTCCTGGATGTTGGTCCATGACCCTGTGGTTTTTATTTAAACTTATAAACATTCATGCAGTAGTGCCAACACCGTTGTAGTATGTTCAGTACATAATGGCCACTTTATTATGCAGTAACAAATATGCTTTTGGCTAGCTACTTACCTATGTCAGCTTTTTGGATGCTCTGATATAAAAAAAAGAAGTAACACATGCCAATGTTTTGAGCACAGAATTATGGCACAGTGCTGTTTTTGTGTACTTTGAATTCAAATTATTCACTGTAGAAAATACAGTTTATTCCATCAAAGCAAGCTTTCCATGATTCCATCTATAAAACATTTAGGGACTCATTTAAATGGAACACATGGTGCACCTGAAACCTAGCTCAAAATAAATAAATCATGCAAAATTGAATGCTATATGAGTATTAAAGATGTTATGTTGACTAGGGTTTACCATTGTAAATTGGAAAATAGAGAGTCACCTCATTTAGTGTAGCTAGCCTATTCTAAAGAAAATTTGTTTTTTCCAAGGGGTCTTTTTCTCAAAGCAAATATCAGGCGCTATCATAGGCGAGCAGGTACATGAAATTGTCCTGTAGAGTGCAACTTCTTGCAGATGTGTGAGTACGGTATATATAGACTGCATTTATAATTACGGTATATATAGACTGCAGTTATAATTAATCCCCTTAGCTCTGTTATTTTTAGTCTCATAAGGACAATTTGATTGGTAATTACCATGTGAAATGTGTTACTGTTGAATACTTTATTTTAAGGAAATAATATTTATATCATTAAAATAATAATAATAATTATTATTATTATTATTATTATAAAATGTTATGAATATCATTTGAGAGACAATTTAACCAGCATGAGGCTCAAAGAGTAGAAGTATGAATTGTTAATACTGCTAAGCAAAAATGTGGAACTTCAGTTAAAAGAGTTATTTTTAGCTTTGGACAGAGTGGAGACAGGTTAGAAAAGTGGCGATCCACTCTCTAGACATAGGGCACCTCAACTGTGGCCTCTCCCCAGGGGGGCAGACATAATATTCAGTATAAGTAATGCATCAAAAGATTCCAGACACTCTAGAAATATTACAGGAGATGGTCATAGATTGTGAACATGTTATAGGTTGGGGCCTGGGGATATATGCTCAGGAGTTGATCAGAAACTAGGGACATATTGCAGGAGATAGTCAGAGACTGTGAACATGCTACAGATGTGGTTGAAGACTATGGAATTATTGCAGGAGATAGTCAGAGACTGGGGGCATGCTACAGGTGTGTAGGCAGGGGTAACTACCAGTTTAATTGTACAACTTGCCCTGTAGATGGAGAGTGAGGATTTCTCCATATATAAAGGATAGAAGGGGATTACAGGAGTGGATTGGCCTGCAGAGAGCTGAGAATGTAGCAGTGGGGAGAGGCCTAGTTAAAAGTATTGCCACAGCTTTTGTGACCATACTTATTTTCTGGGTCACAGGAGTGCACTTACTTTTCCTCTCCTGTGACCCAAAATTAGTTGACATCACAGAGCAGCTCCAGACTCTTGAACTATCTGACCATATTACTGGGATCCACCCAGATGCCTGATTGGCAGCTGGCTCAGCCTCTCAGCACATGGCTGAGAGCCTGAGCCAGCTGCCCCCACCTCCTCTCCAGCTCGGTACTCCAGTGAGCTCTGGAAGGGCAGAGCAGAGAATGGTGACTGACAGTCACCATTCTCCGCTCAGAGCAGACCAAGAACTGAAAGATCAGATGTCATGTGATTGCTCAGTTCTCGGGCTTAGAGACAGCAAGGGACAACTGCTGCATCAGACCAATGCTGCAGCATGAACGTGAGTATGAATGTTTGTTTTGTTTTCAATGCCAAATTTCTCCTTTAAAAACTGATATTGAATGGGATTTCAAGTGTAGCGGTGTCCCCACCCTCAAGAGGCCTAGTGGTGACCTCCAGAGTCTGGGAGAGCTGCCATTCCTCCTCAAGGTGCAGGTTACTAGGTATGGTGGGTATAATGCAAGTTGGAAACATGAATGCCAGTCACTTTTTGAATGCAAAAAGAGATTTATTGTCTTTTAAACAGAACTGAGGAAGAGAGGGTTAGGGCCAGGACACCCTTAGGCAGATGCAAAAGCAATTGGCAGACTCCGTAGACAAAAATAGTAATAGGCAGACAGCTATACAGGTAGAGGGCCTTTAAGCTGAATGCAGCAAACTGTATTTGTAGAACTGCTGTCTCTTATAGCAACTGAACTTTCAACAAGTCAATATAGATCTGTACACGTAACTCACAGTATCCCGTTGTAGATCTTCTCTCACATATCACAGTATCCTACTGTAGATCTTCACTCACTGAACTCCCAGTCTCTCACTAGACTTCCAAGATCCCAGCCGCCGCTGAATCCCCTGAGCTCTTCCAAAGCTAAACCAGCTTTCCCACTTCTTCACTATCCCCGGATAGTGAAAAAGGCTTCTCTGGTACTTCTTCAGACATCCAATACACTGGCCTTTGATAACACGAGTGGTTGTCCCTTGGTGGCAACTGCTTCCCCTTTACCTCTGGCTCTGGTCCTCACTTGCCTCTGGCAACAAGAGTGATCTTCCCTTATGGCAACTGCTTCTCCTTCGCCTCTGGCATCAACTTGGTTCCCCCCGGCTGAACCTCTGCAACTTGGTTGAGCTTCCGGCCTGAAGCCCCAAACCTGTGCTGCTCCTCACAATCCTATATAGGCCTCAGACAGCCTAGCAGCCCGGTGCTCTGGGATAAACCTCAGGCTTTTGGCCTAGCAACACTACACACGTCCACCCAGACAGCCATCCAGATGGCACAGAACCCCAATCACCTGACTCCTCCCAAATAAATAGGCTCTCCCAGCAGGCCATGGGGCCAAAGAAACTTCTACCAATTGGCTGAAACAACCTATCCACTCCTAACCTGAATTCACTATGTCCTTGTCATTCTAATGCCACAGGCAGCAATGCCACCTAGTGACAGAAGAGAGAGGTGCACCAAATTCAGGTTTAGGGCAAAAGTCAGTGGATCTCTTTAACAATTAGCCAGGATAGTTTCCACCTAGCAAAACTAAATTTGTTAGCATCCCTGTTTAGGACCAGGGTGCTACACAAGATTAGGTGAAGACATATTATATAATTGTAAGTACTGCAATTCTCCCTACTTTCACATTACTGGAGCAATATTTATTTTCCAGATTGTTACCATCTATATATTTATTTATTTTTTTTATTATATTTATTTCAGGTACTTATATAGCACTGTCACATCAATCCCTACCATCAAGGAGCTTACAATCTAAGGTCCCTAACTCACATTCATACATATACTAGGGCCAATTTAGACAGGAACCAATTAACCTACCAGCATGCCTTTGGAGTGTGGGAGGAATCTGCAGTACCTGGAGGAAACCCACATGCAGGCACAGGGAGAACATGCAAACTCCAGGCAGGTAGTGTCGTCATTGGGATTTGAACCAGCGACCCTTTTACTGCTAGGCGAAAGTGCTAACCACTACACCACTGTGCCACCCACACAGTAAAAACTGTTAAAGCTGAACATGGACTTATCTTTACTGATTACTTGTCAGGGCTGTGCTCAGCCCTCCCTTCTCAGCGCAAGCTGCTCAGCTGAGGGTTAACTGCCAGTCTCAGCTTCCACTCTGTCTCACCTGATGTCCAATTGTCCATATGCTGCTTGTTAGCCAGCTCTCCTAGCTATATAATCTGCCTGAATCAGATCTCAGATGCCTTCGTCTGGTCAACATCTCAGGATAAATCTCTGCCTGTGAAAGGCTTTTGCCTGTTTGACGTTCCTTCTGGTTTCTGGATTTAAGACTCTGATCGACTGACTTCCCTTCTGGCTCCTTACCCTGCATGCTGTTTGTTTGACCTTGCTGATCTCTAGATCCCTGTTTGCTGGCTTTCTCCAACCATCCACTCTGGCTACTGAACCTTGGCTATGTTTTGACTTTAAATGGCAATTACAGTGGTGCCACGCTAGTCCTGTTTATATAAAGTGCTTTATGCAGATAATAATAAATAAAGTGCTATATGCAAACAATAATTATATAAAGTGCTTAAATGCGAACAATTAACATAAATGAAAAAACACTCAATTTTCCTTCAATTTGCAACTATTGGTGAACTATTAATAATGCATCAGTGCATAGTGAAAATAAACGCATGCAGCAATGAATGTCTTCTTTCACACTTAAAATAGTTAAAAAAACCCCCAAAACAATGTTCAATATTCATCCAGTGCTTTGGTATTCCAAAAAGTGATCCGCGTGTAGCCATGTGCTCCCTTGGAAGTGGCTGTTAGTTGTGGTTCACCATATAGCTGCCCTCAATCCCACCATATCTCACACATCTGAAGTCACTGAACAGGCCGACTCTTGTTTTTGTTTGTTTTATTTAGGGGATTTAACTTTGATGGGGAAAAGGGGTGACTGTGTGATGCCCAAAGGATTGGTAAGGACCATCTATATACACAACTGTATATAAACTCTACTTCCTCCAGCACTTCTTTTGCAGACTATTGCTCCTTCATTTCTCTCCAGCACTTCACTTGGTTTCCTGACCTGAAGGGAAATTTTTCAGGCTTACTCCATTCCTCACTCTTCACCGCAGCTAGCACATGGTGAGGCCTGCACTCTGTCAGCAGGACCTCCGGACCATCCGTTACAGGCCAGGGTCAAAGACCCCTCAAAGTGTAGCTTAGTACATTGGTGCTAGCTGGGTCTTTGATGGACTACAACTTCCAGCCCATCCCTCTTCCTGTTTTCCTCCCAGTGACACTCCTTCCCCGACTGGCTCCTGAGACTTCCACAGACTGTCCACTATTCCTCTCCCACACTCTGGGGGGGCTACACTCACCCCCCCAAACATCAGCTGGCCCTTAGCTGAAAATTTACAAAAATAGCTCCTGGGCCCAGGAGCACGGGAACCCCAAAGTCAAAATATAGGAGGGAAAAAGGGAACAAACTTGGAAAGGGGACATACAAAACTGTACAAATAAATAAGTTACAAAAATAGATCTCTGAAATTAAGCTAAAAATATTGCCAAAAGGGCAATTGAGGAAAATTTTGGGACTTTATATGAAACACATATAAAGTCCCAAAATTTTCCTCAATTGCCCTTTTGGCAATATTTTTAGCTTATGCATTAGGGATGGAAGCGGCCTTACCAGGCCATAACTTCATACAAAGTCCCATTACGCTCCCCCTTCCTGTTTTTCAAGATCTCTGAAATTGTTTTTGTAATATTTACACTATACAGTTTATCACATTTCCTGACTACAGAGCCCTGCAGCTAATCACATACCAAATCACTATACATTCCTGAGCCAGAGCACCTCTCCCAGATGAGAAGCCCTCTACTCGCCTAGCTAGTAGTGGAAGGTCGATGTTGTCTTGACTCTCGACGGATGGGGATGAACAGCCGTTCCACCCCAGGAATCCTAAGAGAAGAGGAACACAACTATCTAAAACTAACTAATTAACAACAGTCTACCAGAAGGGGGTTATTATCCTCCTGATAGAACAACATAATAATACAAGTCTTTCTCTCTACTTCTTTCACCTGCCTGCTCTGCCAAGGGAGGGGATATTATCCCACTGCAGGAGCAGAAACAAAGAAAGTCCATAGTTTTCGTTTTTTTTTTCTTAAGGTTCCTGATGGGAGGGGCACCTCCCTGAGCAACAAGTCCTCCAAAGTGATAAAACAGGAACCAACTTCACCCCAGTGCCCTTGCAGTGAAACAGTCTCTTCCACTGGGCACAGGGTGTCAGTCTGGTTTGTCCTGCAATTCAGGGGAAAGTGCACACTCTGCTACTCCTCCGGCAGTCCATGGAGTGTGCTGCATAGGCTGTACAACATCACAGGCCTAAACGTAGTAATGAGGATCAGGCAATCTCACCCGTCTGTCCCCCTCCCCCCAAACTGAAATTGAATAGCTCCTTTCAGGCTGGTTGGGCTTGACGATCAGCACACAGTCTCTCTTTATGGACTGCCCAAGACTCCATTCCTTTTTCAGCTCCACGAACCTCTTCCAGCAGCTGCTCTCAGGTCCCCGCAAGGGCTTAGGTACTTGTAGATAGTTCCATGTCATGTCCTCCTCCCACTCCTCTCTTGAGCTCTCAACAGTGTCCATGACATGGAGTGGGACATAGGGTAGTCCAGGCCCCACTCCAGAGCAACCCGGCGTCGGACCTCCCTCTGATATCTGGAGAACCTGGGTAGACTGACACAGTTCCCTTTCCCAGACCTAACTTGAGTAGCAGGAGACCTTACCACTATCTGCTGGTATGTGGGTGCTCTGGTCTGGGTAGTGAAAGACCTGTTAAGGAAAGTCTGGTAGCTGATACTGGGGGTTCCTGCCACTGATCTGGTGTCTTGAGGGGGCTCCGCCTCATCCCCATAGGAGAAATAAAGAGCATGGGAACTTCCCATCTCCTTCTCCTCATCCGACCCCTCACTTGGAGACGACCACTCCACCAGGTGCTCCAGTGACCCAAATTCAGTCTGGGCGACTCCCAGTCTATGGCCCTTTCCCCGTCATCTTCCGCTGGCACACTAGGGAGCCCTTCCCCCTCCCTCTTTGACTCTGGCCCCTCTGGGATGTCTACAGGTGGGGATACAGCTGGCATTTCAGTGCCAGACCACAGGTCACGACAGCCTCTCCTTCCCCTTCATCCTTGACTTTCACAGGGGAGCCACTGGGTTGGTGCTCTACCCTGCCTTTGGGTGACGTCATCAGGCCCGACCCTGCCTTCCCGTATTTCCGCAGCTGTGGACGGCATAGCCCTGTTTGCAGGTCCACTAAGTAGTATTGTGGCTCCTGCTCGGTAGATACCCGCCGGGTGAGCGGAACATCACAATGGCCTCACCCAGCTCAGGCAGTGACATCTGTGATAGGTATCCGGCACTCCGGGCATACGAGACACAGCCGCTCCATCCCCTCGATGACTTTCAGGGCGATGCCCTGCTTGGCTCCAACAGGACCCCCATGCCGATCAGGGTCCAATCCATCCTTGCTGGCACAAGTCTCCCATCTTCTGCCATCTTTCTCCCCGTGGTGACTGCGGTGGCCGCAAGTGCGCTGACTCTTCCAGGGTGTGGCACCACCCCCACATTTCCAGACGAGCTAGCGCCAAATTTTCTGATAAGCAGGCTTGCTGCGTGTCACGATGCTGTAACCCCTTGTGCGAAGGACGAAACTTTATAGACACACTGATGCCAGCAGGACTTGTCCAGACTTGTTAGTGGTTACCGGCAGCAACAGTAAATTGTAGTAGCCACAGTTTTGCTGGACAGCTCCTTAACACAGTCTCTCTTTGCTCAGCAGAAACACTCCCAGGCACGCTTTTACTGTAAGCTGGAATTGGAGCAGATATTTTCAAAGCACTTGTACTACCCAGCTTTAGCAGAATGCTGGACACATTTATAATCCAATGGTAATGTCCGGCTGTAGCGAGGCGCGGGACATATTTGTGGCGCGTTCACCAGCGGTGCTTGCCACGGACAACTGCACATGGTACAAAGTCACGGAATTGCAGGATTAATATTTAAGTGTCCATCCTCAGCACTGGTTTAGAGCAACTGGTTAAGGAGACTGCAAATTGGTGACGGCTCCTGCTGGTTGCTATGGACAACGGCACACTTATTTTAGCACAGTTCAAGGGCAGAGCACACAAGTCCTTGTCCCAGTTAAGTCCGCATCGACAATAAAACAAATTACACAGTCCTCTGGCTCAGCTCCCTTGCGGTTGCTATGGGCGACAACTGGCAGCCTTACAGGTAAATCCCGGAAACCTGCAGGGGGAGATCTAGGGGTTAATAGTGTTCCCTGGGTGTGTTCTTACTGTGGGGGGGTTGGGCTAACATGGGCATGAGAGATCTAACTGATCCCAGTGACAGGGATCAGTAGATCTCTCATGCCCCACTGACAGGGCGGGGAACCGCTGTGTTTACATCGGCGGTTCCCCGTTCTTTTCCCTCTAGCCGCTCATCGCGGCTCGCCGGCGGACATCGGGTCCGCCCGAGCCGCGGGCACACTCCCCAGGTGGCCAAATGCGAATGGCCGCTTATTTACGGCGATTCGCGCAGGGCTCCCCGACTGCCGCCGTGAAAAGACGGCGCGCGGTCGGGAAGCAGTTAAAGTGTTCTCAGTAGCACCTCCGCTGTTCTCATACTCCCTTGTGCTGCTCCAGGAATGACCTCCACTCCTGGCTGCACTTGAGTCTCCAGGCCTCAAGGTCACCCCCCAGAGGTCTCCACAGCACCTCTGCTACATCTTCATCATTTCAACCCGACTTCTCCCCCCCCCTGCTGGCAGACTGCTGTATTTAAGGAGGCCTGCCCCCTGCCAATCCAGACTGTAGATTGGTCAGGGCTCCTTGTCATACATCAGGAAGTGACACCTCCTCATCCATCCCCCTTTCCAGAGCCTTCTTTGCTCAAAAAGGGGAGGAAACTCCAAGGGGCGTTCCTCAGCCCAGATCAAAACACCCAGGCCTGCACCTACAGCCAGGCCCAACCAAATCCTGCCTCTCCTAGCAAAAGACCTCACCAAAAAGCACCCACACTCTGGGGGCGCTACACATGCTTCAGTGTTCCTTATATACACACTAGTAATTATTGAATGTTGGAACATGCAGCCACATTTTAAATAGCAAGATAAATTGTTATTCATGTAATCTCATTATGTAGAGACATAACCCACAAGGAGGTGTATGTCTACAACAAAATGGCAATGGCCAGATCTACAAGAAAATCATTCTATATATAAGTAGCCTAAGTCTCCCATCCAATAACAATCCGTGTTATCCGTGTCAAATACGCGTAAGGGGAGGGGAGAGGACGGTGAAGGCAGCGGGAGCCTCACGAGGAGTGTGGAGTAGCTGACAGATTGCAACTGTGCAGCTTTTTATCTGATGGTCCCCAAATAAGATTGTGTGTTATAGATTGGTTCACTGCAAGCACCTTGAGAATGTGAGTACCTATTTTGGAGTTTTAATAAAGCGTATGGTTTTAAAAAGGATTCAGGCACTATAAGATTGTTTTTTCCCGGCATGTACGGAGGAGACTGGTCTGAGGATTAACACAGGAGCTTGGGCATTCCTTGATTAGTGAGCCCAGGGGTGGCTTAACTGCTTTTATTGACCAAACTTAATTGTGAGGTCATACACCCTGAGGTGAGGAGGTTACTAAAGGGGGAGCACAAGAGTGTTGTCACTAGTGTGTATATAAGGAACACTGAAGCACGGATCACTTTTTGGAATACCAAAGACATTGTCTTTTTTTTTTTATTACACTATTTTAAGTGTAAAAGAGGGCATTCATAGCTGCATGTGTTTATTTTTACTATGCACTGATGCATATTAATAGTTCACCAATGGATTCACATTAAAAGAAAATTGTGTGTTTTTATGACAGTATATAAGTGTAAAAGAGGACTTTCATTGCCACGTGTGTTTATTTTCACTATGCACTGATGCATTATTAATAGTTCACCAATGGATGCACATTGAAGGAAAATTGAGTGTTTTTTCATTTATGTTAATTGTTTGCATGTAAGCACTTTATATAATTATTGTTTGCATATAGCATATATCACTTTATTTATTATTGTTTGCATAAAGCACTTTATATAATCAGGGCGGGCTAGCGCGGCACTACTGTTATTGCCAATTATTTTTTGCACATGTATATGAGACTGTGAACAGTGCCAGCAGCCAGATTTTATTTAATATATTTTTTTTATTAGCACAATTGGAGTGAACACACACGGTAGCTCGCAGGCTTCTCACAATTATGTTTTGACTTTGTTTGCTCTGTTTGTTCTATTTTACCATTTTTATTAAATAATGTGATCTTTACTGCACTTCTGTCTCAGTCTGATTCATGGTTCCTGACAGTACGGGGAGTACAGCTATCACGTTACTAAAGGAGATCTGAAAGAAGCAATTCTGCTTTCTCATACAGCAGTTGCTCTGCCCACCCCTCCCCTTTGCTGTCCACTCACAGGAGGCTTTGTATGGTGTGAATGGGTTTACATTATACAAGGTACAGCCAATACCTTGGGAAAAGAAGAGGAACTGTAAATACTAGTGCAAACCTGACTGGCCTATGAGCTGGTAGTGATTAGGGAGAGGAGTAGCCCTACTAGTGGTGAAATTGATCTCCCCTGAAAGAACATGTGCCAGGTGACCCAGGCCCCATGTTCTATAAGCTTTGGGTGTTCAACTAGACTTCTGGAGCTGCAAATTGTAGGACCCTGCATAAGAGTTGCTCCAGGTGTATGAGGGTTGTTATGGACTTGGATCAGGGGAATGGAGGGATCAGGGGAATGGAGTGAGCAGGTCTCAAGCCAGTATCTGTGCAGTTACAAAGTACAGAATAAGACCTTAATGGCCCTGCTTACTTGTAGGGCCCCAGCTTCAGGATGTGGTCATGTGAGGCATGGATGAGGAACTGCTTACATTTATGGTTGTAGACAGGGGGCATGTTACATGTAACTGCTATAGATCACTGCTCTAAAAAGCCTTTACATATTAATAATATCACTTAAACTTCTGGCTTCTTGTAACCCAGAGGCAGCTGTAGCTTGAAGCTTGTGGCCCCCGATGCAAAAGTTTACCTGAGCCCCCCCGTCCCACTACCACCTGCCACTTCCAATCCATGTCAAGATACTCCCACTGTGTGCCAAGGTACTTTAAGGGCCTAAGGAGTTAAGCAGGAGTTAAGCAGAGTTAAGGAGTCCCCCACAAATGGATGGAAAGGAAATTGCTCGATTACACCATCAACACAGTCGATGTTGATGGGGGAATCTATCCTGCAGTGCTATTGTGTTCTGTCACTCAGTGGGGAGCCTTCTCACCCAGAAGAACACAATGGCCACTGCTGGTGGCTATAGCCGCTGGCAGTGTTTGCATGTAAAAATATCTGACAGGCTGGTAATACTGAAGTTGATTGATAAAAGGAAACTCTTCTCTGCTCCCTCCTGTGCACATTACCCCTCCATCCTGTACTCACTGCCCTTTCCTGCACACATTGCCTCCATACCTGTACACACTGCCCCCCTGCCCCTCTGAACACATCACCCCCTGCCTGTACACACTGAACCCTCCTGTACACAATGCTCCCTCCCAATACATATTACCTCCTCCTGCACATAATACCCCCTCCTTGTACATATTACCCTCTCATGGACACAGTGCCTTCCTCCTGTACATATGACCCCCTCCCTGTACATATTACCCCCTCATGTATGCACTGCCCCCTCCTGTGCACATTACCCCTCTATCCTGTATGCACTGCCCTCTCCTGTGCACATTGCCCCCATACCTGTACACACTGCCCTGCTGAACACAACACCCCCCTCCCTGTACACAATAACCCACCCTGTACATATTACCCTCTCCTGTATACAATTCTGCCTTCCTGTACATAATACCCCCTTCTGTACACAATGCCACATACCTGTACATATTACCTCCCCCTATATATATTACCCCCTCATAGACACAATGCCCCCTCCTGTACATATGACCCCTCCCTGTACATATTACCGCCTCCTGTAAACATTAACTCCTCCTGTACATATTACCCCCCACTGTTCATGTTACCCCCCTCCCTGTACATCCTCACTGCTCTTACCGTAAAGAATCCTCTACGCAGTTTGAGGTTAAAGCGCCTTTCTTCTAGTTTTAGTGAATGGCCACGTGTCTTTGTGTGCTCCCTTTCGCGGAATAGTTTTGTCCCTATTGTGGCATCACCAGTACAGTGAATTGAAATCATATCCCCTCTCAAGCGTCTCCTCTCCTGACAGAATAAGTTCAGTGCTTGCAATCATTCCTCACACAGTAACTAAGGTCCTCCAATCCCTTAATTAGCTTTGTTGCCCTTTTCTGAACCCTTTCCAGTTCCAGAACATCCTTTCTGATGACTGATGCCCAGAACTGGATGGCATACTCCAGGTGCGGCCTCACCAGAGACTTGTAGAGTGGGAGAATTATTGATTTATCCCTGGAGTTAATCCCTTTCTTGATGCATGCCAATATTTTGTTAGCTTTGCTTGCAGCAGCTTGGCATTGCATGCCATTGCTGAACCTGTCCTATACTAGGATTCCTATGTCCTTTTCCATCTTAGATTCCCCCAGAGGCTCTCCCCCTAGTGGGTAGTTTGCTTTCATATTCTTGGTACCCCAATGCATTATTTTACATTTTTCTACGTTAAATCACATTTGCCACTTATCTGCTCACCCATTAATATGTTCAGATCTTCTTGAAAGGTTTCCACATCCTTTGGAAAAATGATTGACCTGCTTAGCTTGGTATCATCTGCACATATTGAGATTGAGTTGTTAATCCCATCCTCCAGATCGTTTATGAATAAATTGAATAGGATTGGTCCCAGGACAGATCCCTGGGGAACCCCACTTTCCGCACCAAAGCATTCCAAGTACTCCCCATTTATCCCCACCCTCTGGACTCACCCCTGTAACCAGTTTTCAATCCATGTACTCACCCTTTAATCCATGCCAACAGGCCTTAGTTTGTACATTAAGCGTTTATAGGGAACTGTGTCAAATGCTTTTGTAAAATCTAGATACACCATGTCTACAGGCCTTCCTTTATCTAGATGGCAGCTCACCTCCTCATAGAAGGTTAATAGATTGGTTTGGAAAGAACGATTCATGAAACCCGGCTGATTATCACTAGTAGAGTTGAGCGAACTGCTAGAAGTCCGGGTTCTGCTGGTTCGGCCGAACTTCGGGTCAAAGTCCGGGTTCGGGTCCGGACAGAACCCGAACTTTGTCCCGGACCCCGAACCCCATTGAAATCAATGGAGACCCGGACTTTTAGGTACAAAAAGTGCTGTAAAATAGTCCTGGAAGGTCCTAGAGGTCTGCAAAAGGAAGGAAATGTGGGTAAGGGTGGGACAAGTGACCTACAAAGAAATGGGGACAGGGAAATAACTTTAAATATTTTTAAAAAAATAAAAACATAAAAAATGCAAAAATGGAAATCATCTTCAAAATGGGTCTGAAAAGTATTAATTAACATTAGAGGCCATAGAACTGTTCTAAAATCATCTTCAAACTGTGTCAAAAAAGTATAAATAAGCCGGAAGTACCCATATCACTGTTCTGCAAAATG
>BLSH010524691.1:851907-876411 GCA_018402905.1 Glandirana rugosa | reverse complement strand
CTAGACATTTATTAGTACTTAACTATATTACAGGCCACTCCACTGTCTTCACTTTTGTCACGTATTTATACACGTTTTTTATCAGCGATCCTTTCAAGTTTGTCCTAACTGTTTACTTAGGTCTTCGACATCGTTAAACACGTCATGATGTCACCACTAGGTTAGACTTCCAATTGTCACGGCGTTGTGTTTTCCTTTCCACCATTCCAACATTCGAATGGTCTACCCTACCTTAGTGTATCGGAATATCGATCACAACTCGCTTGGGCCTGACATTGCAAGCCCAGGCATGGCTTGAAAACCCACAGGCACCGTGCCTGGGCCTGTAAAACCCCGGACCGAACCCGAACGATTTTTGAAATGTCCGGGTCCGTGCCACGGACACCCAAAAGTTCGGTACGGACCCGAACGTTACAGTCCGGGTTCGCTCAACACTAGCTATAAGGCTATGTGATTCCATCCCATCTGGTAAGCTTACAACCTTACCACCTTTCCTTTTGTGTTGCGGCACTGTTAACCTTCAGATTGGATCACCACTGTAGTACTGCACAAATTGCTACAGCTTCTGGATTCATTTGTCAATCCTGTTTGAACTTTCCTAGCGACTATTTTTTGCACATATTTATGCACTGTTTTCACTTCTGTCACCTCACCGGACATTATATCAATTCATGATTATTTACAGATCTTTTATAGAGACTTTTTATACGGATCAGTTTATCATCATGGTATGAATTTATACAATTTTATTGGATACCGCATCACTTTAAGGTTATATAGGGTTTAATCTATATTGATTGGTTCATTATCATGTTATGAATTTATTCATTTATGATTCAATATTTATGTTAATAGTCACATACCCTTTTTTTATCATTTTTTTAGCGCAGCACCTTTTTGATTTTTATTTGATATACACTACAGGTCTAGTGGAGTGCTAGCAGCTTTTTAGTTCCCTTCCGCAATTATACATTTTCCTTTTACCTGTAAGTAGATGAGTAACCTAAACTGGCAGAGCAGTGTCATACAAAGCCAAAGGGGGGGGGGGGGGCTTATATAGGTGCATAAAGGAATACATTAGCCCCACCTCTAGTCCAGAGAGGAAGAAAATAGCTGGAAGCAACTCATAATGCTTAGGCAGCAGCGGCTGCAACATCACAATGGAAATCTAAAAGGTATATATGAAAGGGGAATCACAATCAAACTTGAGTAATCAACAGTTCTAAGAAGCCATCCAACAACAGTATAGCTAGATGCAAGGGGACTGTGTTATAGCCATCAATCACCTTAAAATACGGTATTTAAAGTGTCCCCCCTTGGACAGGCATCCACTGCAATGATAAGCAGGCCTCAGCCTGTTTATATAATTCCCAACCCGACGAACATGCCCCCACGCCGCCCAGCAGCAGCGTGTGACATCACCGGTTCTGGCCTCCTGCACTGCGCATGCATGAAGGGTCAGACACACGCATGCGCACACAGATGATGGCCGAAAGCCAGGGGGCCCAAGCCATGGCGAGCTCGAGACCCCCACCAGTCCAATTACGTTACCCCCCTGTACATATCACCCACCTCTCTGTACATGTTACCTCTATCCCCCACAAATTGCCTTCTTGCACTTGCCCATGTCCCCAAAAATATGTCTGAGATGTTGCATTTATTAATGATCGGCCTGGCAAGAGTTAAAACTGACACTGTCTCGCTGGGCTGTCCACCAGAGATCCATGCATACCAAAAGGAAACTGTGAGTCAGGTACAAGCTGCTCACATTCCTGAGATTCCTGTCAACTCCCCAGAGTACACAGCAAAAACAGCAGAGCAGTAGAAATGCTACTTTGTCCCATAAGAAACCCAGACAGAGTAGTGGAAAGTGCCGATTGGAGGCTTCCCAGAAAGAGGTCTTTTGTTTACCTGGGAGCAGTCACAGCTTGAGGGATCCAACTTTGTAACACAGAGCAGCTGTAAGTTCAATGCAAAATCATTGTACTGGACCTGCACAGGCGGGGCCGCAGGTGCAACCCTTACGACACCTAATGCTACACCTATGCCCAGAGGTCACACAATAACTATCCAGGACTACATGCGACCCTTGGGTCTCAGGTTAGGCCAGGTTTGGGGGTAGAAGCACAGTAAGATTTTTTTCAATACTTTATTCATAGGGAAAAAAGGAGAGGGGAGGGAACATTTCTTCATGAGAACATGAAATACATAAAAAAAAATAGTCAGCTGACCAAAATTGCCACAGTAAGTCCAAAATCAGCAGACCATGTGCAATACCGAAGGTATTATGAGCACAGAGAAGAGGGAAAACGGAGATGGGGAGGGAACATATCTTCATGAGTCACAACAAGCCCTTCGCCTGGGCAAGACTAAATTTAAGGAGTTCTTTGTACTTATCAGAGAAAGTCAACTGTGTTCAGTAGCACCAGTTATTGCTGGTGCAGGCTTCCTTCTTTTTTGTGGAGGAGGTGAGCTCCTCAAAGCAAATGCTGTTTTCCATTCTAATCCATTAAGTCACCGTGGGTGGAGAATAGGATTTCCATTGTGCCAGTATACAGGCTTGAGCTGCATTGAGGAGGTGCCTCACCAAAGAATGATGGTATTTGCTCTTAGAGAGGGAGGTAAGCAGACAGGTCCTGTTCGAGGGAGAGACCCTTGAGATCATGAATACATGTACAGTATATGTACGGGCATATCAATAGACAGGATCAGAAGATGTGCAGGAGTGTTCTTCTAGCTGTTTCACATCTCCAACAGTCAGGACTTACATTGGGAAATAGTCGGTATATCCTCTATGAGGACCTATATGACCGTGAGTCGTTTGTAGCCTGATTCCTGCAGTTGTGAGGAGATAGAAGACTTATTTGTGAAAAAGAGAATATATTTCTTTTGCTCAGGGGTTAGGTATTTAGCTTAACCTTTCTCCCATGCCACCAGGAATGGTGGGCTGTAATTGTTTTGGGGAGAGATCAGTTTAGAGTAAGCAAAGGAAAGACCATGTCTGAGAGCACAGTAAGATTTTTAATGCCGTCTGTGTTTGGTTGGATATATTTCCTCTCACTTCCTGTCCTGTGACCAGACAAGAAAGGAAAGGACTTTGAGGACAGAGACATCAATATAAATATTTTGGTCAGGCAAAATGTGCTGTTAGTAAGTGACAACTCTCTAGGTGCCCAGGAGTTCCAGCCTGCATGTGTTTCCTAAATATCAGTTAAAAAAAAACTGGGAGCATATCATGTAGATTCCATGACTATCCCGTTTATTCTGTCATAAGAGATACAATGCTGCACAACATTTTGGGCAAAGTTAGGCATTTATCGTATACTTAATACACTGAGCAAGCCATCACCATTTTCTTTTTGATTATTTCCAGCAGCATACACCCATACATGTTGAAAACCCAGCCTTAATTGGCACATGTGTGCATAAAACTTTCTGCACGCCTTTTATAGCCAGGCTCCAGAACTGAGAGACAGAAATCTTGTCTGTCTTATGTCTGTATATCTCTGGACCAAGAAACCTCCAAAGTCTGGGTGGCATACATATATACTCTGTCCACAACTAACCAGTGTGTCAACCCCATCCAATTGTCACATTATATAGTATGTAAATACTACAGGGACTGATTTACTAAAAGACGAATAGGCTGTTTAAGAGCCTATCAGAGCTTAGTGAATGTGGTGAAGCTCTGCTGACTTCCATCATCCAATCATGTAAATCAAAAATGCTGTTATTTTTATTTTTCTTGCACATGTGTGGGTATTCTTTGCAAAGTAAAACTTCACCATATTCACTAAACCCTGGGGCAATTACCCTTGCAAAGTGAAACCCTTATAAAGTAAACAGCCAATCTGCCTTTAGTAAATTGACCCCCTGATATAAGCATTGCAAACAGAGTTTTTGTGTGTTCTAAATATGCTGCAACACCTTTTGGTGTCTCTGTATGCAATTTTTGAACTTTCTTTAACTTCCTCGTCAATTGAACTCCATTTGTTGTCTTTTAGTATGTTGGTGGTTGCAATTAGAGGTTACCTGGGCATAGTTTCAGACCAAATGCAGGTAATCCATATTTTTTTGTACTTCTTTTTAAATGCCTTGGTGTTGCCAAAATGTTGATATTGTATGTCATATATGTTTTAAACTGATTTTTTTTGTGGTTTAAAAGTATCGCAACTAGCTTGCTTACTTTGCGACAGACTTTTTTCTGTGTGTTACCACCAGAGCAATTTTTAGGGTGTCTAATTTGTTAATTTTTTTAGCATACAATCACATTAATAAAATTCAAATGCACATAGAAAGGCATTAGCGGCGCTGAGATTATGTATAATACATCACATAAATAAAATATCTCATATGCAAAAACAATGTCCCATAGAAAGGATAGAGGGTGCCCGTGATGAAAACACACTCCAGATATCCTAAATCCTCTTCTCATTCAAAGCAGGTTAACCATATAGCTTGCATATACTCTGTCCTCTGCTTTCCACCCCGTGATTGCATGCAGGTGCTCGGCTAGTGTATGGATGGACCCTTACCCTATGGTGTGGCTAGGCACTCTTCATGTACTATCTCAATACGCCTTTGTGCTGACTTGCACTGAGATTCCAGGGGAGCCTTTCCACAGCATGTCACAGTTTAAGGACCGTAAAAAGGGATAAACAGACAGATGCTCGCATAGTGTGATAAAGTTTAAACGACTTTGATGTTTCAATAAAACTGTACATAAAATCCCCATACACAATATTGAAGTCAACACTAACACACTGCATGGCCCGTATTTTGAGGTATCTGGGGGTAATACCCTCGATATATCATCACATGTCACTTTTCCTTTTTCCTCTGCCATTCTGTCAGTCCCTCACTCTCCCTACATCCTCTTTCACTTCTCACTGCATTCACCTCCTTTTCACTTTCATTTGCCTAGTGTATCTATTTATTCTTTCTATCACAGACCACATACCACATGTCCCCACCTGCTGATCTCATCCCGGTGCCTGATCACGCTCTGGTGGGATGTCCATGTGGGTTGTCGCTGCCCTGCCCATCCGCCACAGCCCCCGCCCACGATGATCCTGGATTGCCCCATACCTCTGACGCCGCACAACCGGCTTGGAACCTGCGTGAGTGTATACCAAATATCTAGTCTGTTTTGGGGACTGCCCATCAGGAGATGTCAGTCCCATCATTTTCTATGAGGTTATCAACTTAGCTTATCCCCCCCTTTTCTCTAATTATTTTCTTTACAGACTAACACACTTGCTCCTGATGAGTGACCCCAAAAGTCACGAAACGCGTAGAGCTACCATTGTCGTGTTTTTTGCTACTACAAATATGCCATGTTTATAATCTATTTTATGATATATCGAGGGTATTACCCCCAGATACCTCAAAATACGGGCCATGCAGTGTGTTACTGTTGACTTCAATATTGTGTATATATATATGGAATTGATGGATGGGGAACTCGGATCATGTATTGTATGAATTTCTATTTTACTGTATAATCATGTTTTACCTGATTGGATCACGTGTGTGACCATGTATATGCTTAACTGATGATTACCTAATAAATTAATTTACTACCTCAATTGACCTATATCCATCAAAGATTACACTCAGACCACCACATCCTCCATGTAAAGTCCCACCTGTTTCTCCGATTGCACAATTGTGCAATTTTTTATATATCATGGCCTTTTGGTACGTTTCTGATCCATGATGGATGGTGACCGCTTTTAATTTACAGATAGCTGTTGCGGTCCGTCAGTTTGAAGTATACTTTTGTTTTAAGGTAAGTATCCTGTCTTTCTATGGTAACGTCCAAGTAATTTATAGATGTATCACTAATTGTATACTCTAATTTTATGTTCTTGTTATTATAGTTAAGGGCAGTCATGAAATCCTTGGCCTCCTCCCTGGTTCCTCTCCAAATTAGTATCAGATCATCTATATAGCGACGATAAAATACAACCTGTGGTCTAGGTATCGCATATATTACCTTATCCTCCCATTCTGCCATGAACAGGTTGGCGATGATGGGGGCAAATTTAGCCCCCATCGCAACGACAACCTGCTGGGTATAGAAGGAGTTGTTATACCAAATGTAATTGTGAGATACACAATAATCAAGAGCTTTCCCTAAAAATTCTTTTTTGTGCATGTGTGATGTCATCCCGTCTACTCAAGGCCCAGTTTAGTGCCAGGATGGCATCCTCATGCAGAATTATCGTGTATAACGATGAAACATCTGCTGTTATTTACAAGATCTGGTCATCTTTATTAAACGTAATTGTTGACAGTGCCTTCAGCAGGTCTTTAGTATCTTTTAAATATGCCTTAGTGCGGCATACGCTAGGTTGCATAAACGCATCTAGAAATTGTCCCAATCTAGCAGTGACAGATCCTATTCCATTCACTATTGGCCTGGGGGGGGGGGACATATATATATAACGCATATAGTTGTTTTCTATAGACTTCAGTAGGGTCTTTCCTTAGTCTTCTATAGGTGATTGTGTCATTTAAAAGATCACCGATTTGTTTGTGGTAGAAGGTTTTATCCAAAATTACAACTCCCCCTCCCTTGTCCGCTGGTCTTACTATGATGTCTTTTTTAGCTTCCAACTGTTTAATCCCTTCTGTAATGTATCTTGGGTTAACATTCTTTTTAGGGACAAGTTGTTCCATGTCTCTTAATACCATGGATTTAAAAACTTCACTTTGTGCATTATTGGGGTTCTGTGGATTAAAAGTGGACTTATTCTGCAGTCCGCTATTGTGCTGGGGGTCTCCTGTGTATTTTCTGTTTATAGGGAAGGACGGATGTGCCAAAAAGTATTTTTTAAGATTCAGATTTCTGGTAAACTTGTGTATATCTATATACAACTGGAATTTATTAAGTGGTCGTTTAGTGGCACTCTTCAGGCCTATGTTCAGAATATTTAGTTCTTCTTTATAAAACTGACATTGACTCAGATTATATATACCTGTATTTAGGTGTCCCTCCTGCATTTTTTTGGGTTGTTTACGTCTCCCTGCCCTACATCCCCTCTGTCAGTGGGGTAAGGGGGGTGTTGGTAGTATTGGGGGTCTGGTGCTACTTCCCCTCTGCCCCTCCCTCTGCCTCAAAAGGGATGGGGGAATAGACTCCCTCTTCCTTGGTAACCCCCTCCCCGATATCCTTTGGGGTGTCCAAAAAAATTATTATTATTGTTATTTTGGTTATACATATCATTCTCATTATATGAATGTGTGGTCTCCAATGGTCGAAAGCGGTTGTATGTGGGAATATTATATGATCTTTCCCCAACTTCTCTATTTGAGGTCCTGGGGGGTACATTGTTCTGATATTGATTACCCCTTCCTTAAATGTGGATCCCCTTGGGCGCCCTCTGTGAGTAGTCTCAGACCATTGACCATCTAACTCCTGTTTTCTAGGTGTGTAATTTTCATTATACATGGGTCTAAGAGGTGTTTTTCCCCTAATAGGAACTGGATTTTGTTTAATATTCCTTGGGGTGTTATGGCTTTTTGGCTCTTGTTTACCCCCTGTTAGTTGTTACAGAGGGGTCACATTACTTTGCCATTGAAACACCTTATTGGTTTGGAAATCTTCTAAATCCCTCTTGAATTTTTTAACTTTTTTATTTTGAATCTCCTTATCTATTTTCTCTAGTTTGTTCTTTATTTTTAGATATTTTTGAATTCCTTCACAGGATTGGTTTCCTTAACTGGGTCCAGTTTACTCATAACTTCCTGTATGTTGGTATAGATTCATTCTAATTTGATTTTTTTCCTCTTCAGGACTAGTGTTTGTAATTCCCGTGCGCCCCTATGAAAGAATTCATACCATTCATCCATGTATTCTTTCTCGATGAACCCATCTTGAGGGGCCACTTCCCACCTCATACTGCGGCAGGTGATGTTTTCCTTGAGATAATGCTCAAAAGTAAAGACATCCCACCACGCTTTAATCTGTTTCTCTAGGAGAAACTCCAATTTTTTCAAGAGGTAATTAGTGTCAGTTTCCTTATTTGTAAAAGCTATATTAGTAGAGAAAATGGGTAAGGGTCCATCCATACACTAGCCAAGCACCTGCATGCAATCACGGGGTGGAAAGCAGAGGACAGAGTATATGCAAGCTATATGGTTAACCTGCTTTGAATGAGAAGAGGATTTAGGATATCTGGAGTGTGTTTTCATCACGGGCACCCTCTATCCTTTCTATGGGACATTGTTTTTGCATATGAGATATTTTATTTATGTGATGTATTATACATAATCTCAGCGCCGCTAATGCCTCTCTATGTGCATTTGAATTTTATTATTGTATCGCTATATTGTTTTAAGTGGCTGCTTCAGTAGTATCAAACTTGGTTGCTTTCAGTTAATTGAAGATTGACGCGGACTGTGGACATCTAGTAGGAGCAGTACACATTCAGGTTCCACCTGTGGCTTTTATACAATCACATTAACCCACAGTTGTTGCCCACACACTTTATTCGGTTTGAAAAATGGCAGAGCTCGTTTTAAAAATGTTTCTGCACAATTCTAAAATCTAACTTAGTATTTGATGTTGCCTCAAGGTATACTTTTGTACAACATTTCTAGTAAATAATTTTAAACTCCAACTCCAGACACACATAAAAACACCAATGTAGTATAATTACTAAAATGTTAATTGAATTTGTTTTAAATGCCACTAGTGTGATGTTGTTGTAATCTCCTGTTCAAAAGCAGAGGAAGGGGAAGCACATTGGGCCATTCAGGTGTGCTACGTGAATATGTGCAGGCAAGAAAAATATTGACAGGAGGAGAGAGCAGAAAGATGAGCCACGACTCGTTGAAGTTTCACTAATCTCTAGTGAAAAGGAAAATGATTATTCTTTTACATCAAAGTATATTGTACTTATAGTGTAAAAAATGGTCCACGTAGGCTACCAGTTCAATGATTGTCAATGCATAGCCAATAATTAAATATTTGGAACATGAAACTTTATAACAATTCTTTTCTCTTATTTCTAAATTACTGACAAACAATGTGAATGACAGTACTTAAAAGTCTTTAAAGGATAAGTTCACCTTTGGGAACATGTTACATGTTCCATCCTTTTTTAGGGTGGGTGGAGCATGCAGCATGTTCCCACTGCTACTGCCACTCGCTGCTCTCTCCCCCTCCCTGTGACAGCAATACGGCGATAACTTGCCCTACTAGCTGTCACTTTTTGAAAAGAGCATGGCTGTGCGGGACTCTGTCCACATGGCCACGCCATTCATTTACAGAGTTTTGTGAATGAATGATCTACAAGTACAGATATCGGCTTTTAGTTCTCAATCAACTACCACGGCTCTGTTGAGCACTGTGATAGTTCATTGAGTCTTCCTGTCAATGTGAAACTGGCTGTCCATACGATGCATGTGTAACCACCAGTGATCAGTGACTTTGTGATTCCACTTTAGTCTAAATTTTTACCAAACATAAAAATCATCACGTACATCAATACAAATTTCCCCTCCCGTGGACCACCCCTTGTATTTAAATCCATCCCCCAAAAAATGAAACAATAAAAACAAAATCGAAAGATGGATTAAAATGAATAATAAACATAGAAAAGTCCACACCCAGTGTCTAAGTTAAGGCCTCAATTGGCAATCAAATATTAATATTATTTTTTATTAATTATTTATTTATTATTTATTATTATTTTATTAATATTAATTATTAATATTATGATTTGTGCATGAATCCCACATTCAGTGCTTCTGGATCACCAGATAGCCAAAAGTCCTTACCAGATTTCAATGATCTCTGAATGCAGGAGTCCAAATATGTCCAGGCAATCTGCAGTTTCCAGGGGTACTGAACTTTCCTCAGGGATAGTAGGAAGACAACAACAGTAGACCATTGAGTAGTATTACTCCCAATTGTTTACATAAAAATATACTTACAAGCATCACAGGGTACAAAAAAGCATAAAACACCTCGCTGTACATCAGTGGGCATGATGATGTCATAGGCCAATGGCCCCACCCAATGCATTTAGTCTGCAAATAGGACATCTTCAGGGACAAATATGAGGCCAATGACATCAGTTTTATCTTTATATAGAAGTTCACCAATGATGTAAACTAGCTACAGCCATCAAATCTGGAAATTGCTGAAACTGGAAGTGATGGATATATCTTAAGTAAATTGACAATTTTATTAAAAAAAAATCATTTTCAATCAACAATTTCCAAAAATGTTTGCCAAAAAATGAAGGTTTTGGGGTTAGTCAGGAAATTACATGTATGATTTATGCCCCTGGATTGCTTAAAGGTGCTCCTTGGGTTTTGGGACTCTCTATATGGTTATTCTGTGAAAAAGTCTCACACATGTGGTATTGCTATACTCACGCGACGGTGCTGAAAGCTGAGAAATAGCTTGGGCTGGGTGGGGGTGAAAGTCTTCAAAAGACACACCATACCGCTTAGAAAATACCTTGGGGTGTTTGGTCTCCACTTCACAATGATGTGCCACTTTGTGTTGGTCTATCACAGTAATGGCAAACCTTGGCACCCCAGATGGTTTGGAACTACATTTCCTATGATGCTCAAGCACTCTGCAGTGTAGTTGAGCATCATGGGAAATGTAGTTCCAAAACATCTGAGGTGCCAAGGTTCGCCATCACTGGTCTATCACATAAAATCCCAATAAAATACATTTGTGTTTTTGTTTGTAACATGACAAAATGTGGAAAATTTCAAGGGGTATGAATACTCTTTCAAGGCACTGTATAACCTACTACAGCAACACTGACATTTGCAAACAAAAAAAAAAATGCTGTTTTAGGCTCAGTTCACATTAGTGCTCACTGCTGTGCAAATCACATGCAATGTCTGTACTATACAGATTGTATGACTGAATTCACATCACATTTGTGCCAAAGTCATGGGGGACCCTTTTTTTTGGTCACACCCATGCAATGTGATTCATGTCCGAATTGACAGTTCGCACTGCGATATGCAAACCAATCTGGAGGTGTCATTAACTTTGTATTGACACTCAATGCAGTTGGCATATGGTAGTGTGAACTTCCTGCGGGTGCGATGTGGGAACCTGCAGTGGATCTATACCAGACCTTTACTTTATTTTATTATAAATATAGAAGGCTACCTGCACTCTTCTTGGGGAATAGATGCCATGGCGCCAGTGGGCAGCTTATATGATAAAAGTGGTTATTAACATGTGAAAGACTCCCAGTTCCAGTAGTTTGCTTTTAAAAAGGCTGGTTCTGTGTTAATATAGTCTAGTTGTCCATATAATGTTAAGGGTGAGGAGAGTGCATTTAAAGTTGAAGGGGATGGGATCTTTATCATGCTGGCTCATATTGAATAATAGCTAAATTGCCACAAAGCCCGCCCATGTTCTCATCTCAGATTATGTGCCTGCCCTGTACCCTCCCCAGTGAGATACTACAGATGCTAGAATAGCCATTCTCAACCTTTTTTACCCCAGAAGAACCTTTGATATATTTCTCAGTTCTTGGGGAACCCCTGCTAAAATCATTATATTTTCAGTTCATGGTACACTAGATCAGTACATTGTTAATATAATAATAATAAAAAATTAATAATGTGGCATACTTGATATATTTTGCACCCAAGGATGATTGTTTTTTCAACACCCCTGATCTATATGACAAAACTATTTTCATGAACCTAAAGTGAAAAAAATAATAATTACAACCTAGAAAAGTCATTAAAAAGGTGAGAAGTATAGCACATCTTTACATTAATGGTCAATGTAGTACCCACTTACACTGGTAGTCAGTGGAACAGGGAGCAGATAGTACATTGGTGGTCAGTATAGCAGGGACCTATTATATCGGTGGTCAATGGGAGAAGTGCATCCTTACATTGGTGGTCAATGGAGAAGTGTCCCCCTACATTGTACTCAGTGAAGAAGGCACCCTTACATTGTTGATCAGTGGAGAAATGCCCCTGTATATTGGTGGTCAGTGGAACAGAGACCTATTATATTGATGGTCAATGGTAGGTGGCCTGTGATGAATTGCTCCTTTACATTGGTATTCGATGGAGAAATGTTTCATTACATTGGTGGTGAGTGAAGAAGTGTCCCCTTACATTGGTGGTCAATGTAGAAATACCCCTTTACTCAAGTAACTCCCAACAACCTCTGGAGGAACCTTAGGGTTCCACAAAACTCTGGTTAAGAAAAACTGTGTTAGAGAAAATCAACCCTTCTTGTGCCCTGTATAGTCCACCAGTTCTGCATCTGAAAACTAGTACTGTAGATGTAGTTATGATTGCCAGTATATTGTCTGCATACAGCAGACACTTTGTTTTTTTTTAATACACTTGCATTTTTTTCTTCAGTTATTTAGACTATGCTTTTGTGGCAATCAAGCTACAAATTTCAGAGAAAAATAATTACCGAATTGATCATTCAATACATGCTACCTGAGGCTTGACATATTTTTCATGCAAAAAAATTTTTTATAACATATGACTTCAAGTCATCACTTTGAAGTTGCCCAGGCTTCTCCTGAGAGCTAATTTTACATCTTTATTTTTAAGACTATAGATTATTGGATTGAGCATTGGGACAGCAGCTGTGTTGAACAGAGCTAAATATTTTTTGGAGTCCAAAGTGCTACTTAGGTTTGGTGTCAAATACTGGCTCATCAGTGTTGTATAGAGTAATACAACAACAGTGATGTGCGATGAACATGTGTAGAAGGCCTTACGTCTTCCTTGACTAGTACGGATCTTCACAATGGCAACAATAATAAAAATATAAGGGATAAGTGTAAGAAGGAATGGAGTTAGATTTAAGAGGAAAATGCCTTCTATGAAAAACAACATTTCCAAAAATGAAGTATCATCACAGGAAATCTTTATCAAGGCAGTAATGTCACAGAAAAAGTGGTTTATTTCATTTGATGAATAACAAGAAAGCCTACACAGTATACTCATAGGGGGAATAGTTTGTAAAAACCCCATTGACCAGCAAGCAGATGCCAACAGAACACAAGTTTTAATATTCATATTTATGCAATATCTCAAAGGGTTGCAGATAGCTACATAACGGTCGTAGCTCATGGCTGTTAGTATCCAGAGCTCATGTCCTATTGATGAACCCAAAATGTATGTTTGTGTCATACAAGAAAGGTAGGATATGGTTTTATCATGAGTAATAAAAATAGCAAAGACCTTATACAAAGTGTTAATGGAGGATGTCATGTCCACTATAGACAAATTAGCAAGAAACCAGTACATCGGAGTGTGAAGATGAGTGTCCAAGCAAATAAGAAGAAATATAGTCATATTACCACAGAGAGTGATTAGATAAATGAGAAGGACCAGACAGAAGACAATAATTTCAACCTCTGGAGCATCTGAAAATCCTCTGATGATAAAATACTTGATAACTGTTTGATTTGTATACATGTCTAACACATTCTAAGACCTAAGATAAAACCCATGCATAGATACTAATGTTAATCCAATTTGTTTAAATTAAAGATATTTAGCTTTTGGCATGCAGATATAAAGAAAAAAGTAATTGCTATATAAAGTGGGAGAGAAGAGGCAGCACACAAAGACAGGGATAAACTATATAGACTGATGCTAATATTTCACTAATAACAGGATGGAGGGGAAGAGTAAACCTAATTGTGGTAGAGAAAGGTTAAAGTGGTTGTCAACTCTTTAAACTACAAACTGTATATCTCCTAAGCCTATACTTTTTAGGAGATATATGCTATATTGGCATGTGCTGATGTCATTCAACACATGCGCAGTGAAGAAACGGCCTCCGTGCCGTTTCTTCACTGACATCGTGCCTGGATTGGCTGCTCACACGACTCCGGCCAGTCACAGCCCCGGAGTTCGCGGCCCTGGAAGGAAGAGGGCCGAAGATGGACGCTTCCTACTGCGGGGACAGCTCAGGCGTCAATGGCAGGTAAGTGGCACATAATAACCTAGTATGCGATGCATACTAGCCTATTGTGCTTTTACATTGTAGGTGAATAAGAGGAAGTAAACCCATCAGGGTTTACATCAGGGTTTACTTCCTCTTTAATATATCAATCTGGCTGTGCTGTCTGAAAGAGTGATGCAAAACTCTGGACCAGATGCACAGAAATGCTAATCTTTTGACAGCAAAGCACCACACTTGTTTTTCAACCATGGATTTTGTGGTTTGCCTGGAGTTTAGCTATAAGTACTATAGCCACCAAAGACCAGGCCACTATGCTGACACTTTTTGTTTACAAGTAAAAATCTGTATTTTTTTGCTAGAACATTACAAGGAACTCCAAACATTATATTTTTTTTAGTAGAGGCATTGTAATGAATTAAAAAAACAAAAAACACAATATATATATATATATATATATATCATATATATCAGGGGTGGCGAACAAGTTAGACACAAAGAGCCAAAATTTTAAACTGTGAGAGTCAGAGAGCCACACCACGCAGTGACGAAGCGGCGCGAAGCGGCGCTCGAGGCGCGAAGCGGCGCTCGAGGCGATCTCAAGGCGGCTTGTGAGGAGACTTCTATCATAGAAGTCAATGCAAGCTGCCTGAGATCGCCCTGAGAGAAACATGAAACTTGGCAAAGAGCCACAGCCGCATTCATTATGGCTGGGAGCCGCATGCGGCTCGAGAGCCGCGTGTTCGCCACCCCTGATATATATGAAAGCTGATGGTAAAAGCTGAGTAAAAAGATACCTAACATATCATGCTTTAACATTGTGCATGCTTGTGGAATGACGCCAAACAACAGTACTCATCTCCTGTGACAACAATAAAGCATGACAGGTCCTCTTTATGAAGAGATCTGGGGTCAATAAGACCCCACATCTGTATTCTACAATGGAAAGCAGCAAATAAAAAAAATAAAAAATTGAATTAATCCTTTCCAAAAATAATGGCCTTGTTTTCATCAGCCGTGAACCGGAAATTACATCATGACGTCGCTCTTGGTCTGCTAGGCCATAGCGATGAGCAGAGGCCATCTTTCCTCTGCTAATCTCTATGGCCAGCCGCTGCCACCTCTGGATTGGTTCTTGTGCTTTCTGATGACCCAGGTAAGCTCGAGAACCACCGGAAAGCCTCTTCTAAACATGATCCAGTGGCTGATCAGCCACTCGGATCACTTTTAGCAGAAAGAGCAGCGGCTGCTGAAAGTGTTAATACAGGAGTTACAGCATCTAGTTGCAGCCATAACTCTAGTATTAAACTTTAAATTAATGACATAAATCTCCAGTTAAGCGGTCAGCAAGTGGCTAGACTGCATTATATCTGCTTTCTCCATCACCAAGAACAGACTGAGCTCTATCAAGTAACACACCACAGCCCACTTTGTACAACCCATTCATAAAATGCAGAGCCTGCAGTGTGAGTTATCTCTTCTTGACACAGCAGAGCAGTGACTGGAGAAGAGTCGTCATGTGACTGGACTTACCTTCTAGTTCTTTTTTCTGTTTTATTCTCCATCAGGTTTGGACTTCAAATCTAGCAGGGCAAAATACACATTTGCAAAGCACATCTCATTGCAGCTTTAAACAATGGTTTAAATAGAATCCTCAATGGCTTCTACATACAGTATGTGATTTCAAAAGGACAACTAGCAAGACAATGAATTTAAAAAAGTTTTTTAAACTGAAAATATAAACAAAAATGTACCACTTAAGGAGTGCTTTCAAATAGTTGAGGGCACCACTGGTTGAATGCGTCCAGTAAGAATTTACTTATCACAAGTTGCCAAAAAGCCAACACGTTGTTGGGGCTCAATAATCCCCTTTTAGCAGGGCTTGAATGTTGACAATTAAATAACAAAGATACTAGACAATGGTTCCAATCTAGAGCGCTGACATTTAAATTATAAGGAAGGCTCAGTACTCTGTTCTTATCCAGAATACTTAAAAAATGATGAGCAGAGGGTGTCTATCATCAGGTAGTTCATATATATCTGTCATGTTCCATTGTGGTTCCTAATGAAATGTATATATATATATATATATATATATATACATTGTTTGTTATCATAATTAATCCCTTTGGCACACTTTCAAATGGTCTACTGCATACAAATTAATTGGTAATTAAAAATAACTATATTTTCTGTTTGGGTACATGTATACAAATCTATTACATTATATAAAAAGGCAATATAGAGAAAGCTGGTTCCTTTTAAAGTAAGCAGTAGTAGATACCATTAAATTTGAACACTTGATAGATATATAAAACACTAATCGATAACTTAATTATTTATTTGAAAAATAATTAAATGGATTTGCATATGCAGCTAGTGTGTAACTCTGATTTTGACTCAGTATCAGCCTGTTGTGATAGAAGTTTGGATGCCGAACCCGAAGCCCACTGAAATCAATGGGGGCCGAATCTATCAAATCACAAATGACAATTTCTGGGCTAATAGGCAAAGGGTTGTAAAATTGCATAGGGGTTGGGCACTGCCCTGGAGCACCAATGCAAAAAAATAAAGTAATACAGACCCCTCCAAAGGTTTCCCTAAATACATAAAAGTCTGCCATGTAGTTTGGGGGACTTTTGGAGGGGTCTGTGCGCTGTTTTATTTATTTTTTTTAAAGCTGGCAATGGAATGGAATTTTCTGGCCATTTAAACTGTATAATTTTCTTTGTAAATGCCCCTTTGGCTGTAGCATATCCTACAGCAAGAATGAAAAAAATGTACAGAGCCCCCCCTTCCCCAACCCCAATTAAGGTCCCCCTTAATTCCATACCAGACCCTTTCTCTGAGCATGTAGCCTGATTGACCAAGAAAGGGAGGTGGAGCGATCGTGCATCCCCCTGAGTCATACCAGGCCACGTGCCATCAACATGGGGAGTGCATTGCCAAGAGGGTGCCCCCTGCAAAAGTACCTCGTCCCCATGTTGATAAGGACAAGGGCCTCTTCCCCACAACCCTGACCTGCTGAGTGCGGGGTTTTTATTAGGATCTGAAAATAAATGAGCAAGAGTTACATAGTGCCCCTACTCGGTCAAAAGAAAAAAATGTAATATAGAAATAAATAAAGAAAAAAGTCTTATATTAAAAAATTAAAATTCCCCTAAAAGCCCCCTGCTGTAAATCCATCATCAACCATGGTGCTAGCCATCAGCTGACCTGCCCAAATAAAAAAATCTGATGGACCAGGCACCCATGACATTGATGACAATGGTACTCCTACCAAACGACAACTCATTGAGCTGTCATCAACTATATAAGGGAAGGGGCAGTGTCAGGAACATCATGTCAGCGAAGTCAAAAAGATTGTGCCAGATTTAATGACAATGTAAGGCTTGTGCTGAATATACACACAATGGCATGCATGTGGACGTAGGGACATGTCCACCACAGATATTGGTGTCTGGAGGACTATTTTAAACCTATTTAAAACCTGTTATCCTTGATCCTTAAATGCTGCTTGACTCTGTCAATGACTCGGCTTTTGTCTGACCTGCCTTTGGATTACCTCTGCCTATCTATGTCTGTGCTGCCTATCCATGTTACCTACCTCAGTCTGAACTTTTGACCAAGATTTTGCCTATTGAGTCTGTACCTTGTTGCCTACATGTTACCAACATCTACTCATCTTTGACCTTGATCCTGCTCATGACTTGGTGCCTGACTGTTGCCAAACTCGGTTTGTGACCCAGCTCTACTTTCTTCTAGTCTAGTTGAAGTTGGGATGTCCTCATTGCGGCACTTCTGCTTACCTGACACCAGTGCTCTCAAGTTCAAGTCCACAGTTCCAGCTTCATGGCACCTGCACCCTTCCATTGCTCTACAGTCCCTGTCTCAACTTCCAGGGGTGCTCGGACTGCTCGGACTCTGAATTTTGCAAGTGACTGCCCTCATCTTCTCAAGCTTCTCATACAGGTACGTGACAGGTGGGGGATAGTAGTGATATCATTGACCAAATATGGCCATGGCCTTATTTCAACAATGTCCTTGTCCAAATATAGGCAGTGACCACATTTGGGCAGTGATGCCACTGCTATCCCTGCCCTTTGCCTATGTGGCCAGGGATTCCAAGCCATGTAAGCCAATTTGTCGGTGACCACAGCAGTTTCTAGGAATGCAGCAGATGCCAGCACTATTGAAACTGGGACGCTATCACATACAGTATCTCACATTTTTGTAAATATTTTATTATATCTTTTTATGTGACAACACTGAAGAAACTACACTTTGCGACAAGGTAAAGTAGTGAGTGTACAGCTTGTATAACACTGTAAATTTGCTGTCCCCTCAAAATAATTCAACACTCAGCCATTAATGTCTAAACCACTGGCAAAAAAGTGAGTACACCCCTAAGTGAAAATGTCCAAATTGGGCCATTTTCCCTCCCCGGTGTCATGTGACTCAGAGTTACACGTTCTCAGGTGTGAATGGGCAGCAGGTGTGTTAAATTTGTGTTAAATTTGGTGTTATCACTTTGGTGTTATTGCTCTACATAAAGATGGCCTAGGCTATAAGAAGATTGCCAAGACCCTGAAATTGAGCTGCAGCACGGAGGCCTCACCATGTTTGACCAAACAAGTAGAGTACACATGCTCAGCGTCATATTCAGAGGTTGTCTTTGGGAAATACACGTATGAGTGCTGCCAGCATTGCTGCAGAGGTTGAAGGGACAGGGGGTCAGCCTGTCAGTGCTCAGATCATACGCCACACACTGCATCAACTTGGTCTGCATGGCTGTCATCCCAGAAGGAACCCTCTTCTAAAGATGATGCACAAGAAAGCCAGCAAACAGTTTGCTGAAGACAAGCATACTAAGGAGATGGATTACTGTAACCATGTCCTGTGGTCTAATGAGACCAAGATAAACTAATTTGGTTCAGATGGTGTCAAGTGTGTGTGGTGGCAACCAGGTAAGGAGTACAAAAACAAGTGCCTACGGTCAAGCATGGTGGTGGGAGTGTCATGGTCTGGGGCTGCATGAGTGCTGTCGGAACGGGGGAGCTACAGTTCATTGAGGGAACCATGAATGCCAACATGTACTGTGACATACTGAAGCAGATCGTGATCCCCTCCCTTCAGAGACTGGGCCACAGGGCAATATTCCAACATATTAATGACCCCAAATTCACCTCCAAGACAACCACTACTTTACATTCTTCAGTGCTGTCACATGAAAAGATATAATAAAATATTTATAAAAATGTGAGGGGTGTACTCACTTTTGTCAGATACTGTGTGTATATATATATATATATATATATATACAGTATTATACAGTATATATAATCAGACAAAAAACTAAACTCTCTATCATATCTTAACCACCTTTTGTGGAAAGTTCTTGTTGGGTTTCAGTAAAAATTATTAAGTCCCTATTGTTTCCATTAGACCCACTCCCTATTGGTCCACTAGATCATCAGACATACACCCGTCTGCTCAGCTATGAGGGGCAAAATTGAAATATTTGGGAGTGCAAGTACAGCGCTTACTCAATACCTATAATACCTGATAACTTCTTTCCCCTTAATGAAATGTTGCTCAAAAAGACAAGTCAATGAATGGAAAACCCATTTGAACTGATAGGTAGAATTATTATTCTAAATTACTTTTTTTTACTGAAATTCTTCTTCATTTTAGCCAATTATCCCTGCCTAATATCCTTTAAATAGTGTAAATGTATCAATTCCCTCTGTTTCATCAACTTTAATAATCTAGTATCTCTCTTGAGACCTTACATCTACCTCAATGCTTAGAAGGCTTAGCCTTGGCTAACATGTCTAACTCCCAGGCAAGGGCAGCGTCCTTCCACTGAAGCATCAATGGTAACATCTTACAAATCTCTAAACAATGCTACATATAGAGGCCCCATTAACTACATCTAGACACAAATATGATCCATGATCCCCAATGTTGTCAAACTCCTAGTCTAATTTAATAAAAACTTCTTCAAGGAGGACTAGAGTATATTACCTAATGAATCCCTCTGGGATAATTCTCTCCTATCCAGTATTCCTGCATCTCCTGACTGCACAATGTTGGTCGTATTTGGGAGTCAACTTCTTACATCACATGTTCAGGACTGGCTGGCTGGTTACATTTTCCCATTTACAAAATACATTTGGAATTCTACTGTACACACTATACAATCCACTTTCGATAGTCCAATTCTCCTATACATTCCAAACTCAGTTTGGTTCCACAGAACTGGTCCTCTAGATAAACTCCTTTGACATGAGGGCTCCACTAAGCTCATTTCTACATATTACGCCACTCTCATAACAGCAAAACCTCTGAATTTTATGAAGTCAAAGAAGAGTTACAATTACTAATACCTCAATTGTCTATGGATGATTGATTACATTTGAAGAGAACATTACATTGTCTGCTCTCCACCAGGGACAAAATGATTCAAGTGAAATTCTTTCATAAAATTTAGCCCCCTCTACTCTGACCCTCTCTACTAAGAATTGCAATCAGAGGGCTAATTTCTTCCATTTCTTTTTGGAATTGGGTCTATCAGAGATACTGGTTAGATATTACTGATTTCCTGGAGAGTACTCTGGGCCTCCCGAATATATGCAATCCCACAGTCTGCCTTTTTGGGCATACAAGGACCCCATAATGCATTGCCGCAGACAGCGTACATAGCTCCTCCTCCATGGGAGGGCTGCCACAATCTGCGCTGGCTCTGTTTTGATGTTTTATTTATAGTGCAGGGCGGGGCCACCGGGTGACATACGGATGACCCTGCCACCTTCTGACGTCCTGTGACGTCAGAGGGACGGGTCACTCAATTACATCACTGGATGGCCCTGCCCTCCAGTATAAATTAAACGTCATAACAAACAGAGCTCATTCGGCAGGAGCCCTCCCATGGAGGAGGAGCTGTTTGTTTTTTGGGGGGGGTTTCAGGTCTGTCGTTCGCTGAGATTGACGATGGATTACAACGGGGGACACTTATTTTTATTTTGTAGCCTCCTTGGCGGTATTCCCGAGTGTGGCTCGGGGTGAGTTTTCACTGCATATAGCGGTAACCCCGAGCCACACTCGGGATTGCATCGCTGGATCCAAGGCTGGGTTACTTATCTTGTCCCCTGGATCCCGCGATGTCCCTCCGCTGTGTCCGCAGGCTGTGTCCTCCGCCCGATGCCTGTGTTATGCCGGGCTCTGTTCCCTGCGAGCGTCTCATGGGGGCTGAGCCTGGTGGAAAATTCAAAAAGTGAAACACACAGTAAACATACAGTACACTGTATTCTGTAAGATTACATTACTGTATGAAATCATTTCACATCCCATTTGTCCCTAGTGCTTTGTCCAGTGCCCTGCCTGCACTTTTATATTATATATGCCATTCTTTCTGCCTGGAAACATGAGAATGTCCATGGCAACCAAAAAGTGTTCCTTTATGTGTTTTTCCATGCAAAATAATGGTACCGCTTTCAGCACCAAAAATCTGAAATAATCATACCGCCAGGGAGGTTAATAAAGGACTTGTCCCTAATTGTCTCCTGTAGTTTTTTCTTTTTTTGACACTTTTGGTGAAGTAGTATGGGTACGATGTACCCAATACTAATTCACATGGGGGGTCGGGATCTGGGCTTCCAGATTCTGATAAGCCCCCTGCCTGCACACCCCCATAACCACAGCCCAGGGTTGTGGGGAAGATGCTCTTGTCACCATCAACATGGGGACAAGGGGCTTTGGGGTGGGGGTCGCAGAACCCATGTTGAGGGGATGTAGGCTGGTACAGTTCAGGAGGGGGGGGGCGCTCGCTCATCCCCCCATCCTGGCCGGCCAGGTTGCATGCTCGGATAAGGGCCTGGTTTGGACTGGGGGGAACCCCACGCAAATTTTTTCAGTGATTTTCTGTATATTGCCAGGAGCCGGCAATATACATTACAGCCATGATAATAAATGACAATTTTTCCTTCACTAATGTCATTTTGCTCTGGCTATGTTCTGAACATCACAGAGGTGCGCCCTTTTACAGGCAGACTAAGGGAACCCCCCAGGCAGATTATTTAAAGGAATATTTCATTTTTATTGTTTCACTTAAAGCATTATTAAAATCACTGCTTCTGAAAAAATGATTGATTTAAAAACTTTTTTTTGCATTGATACATGTCCCCTAGGGCAGGACCCTGGTCCCCATACACGTTTTAGGGCAATAACTTGCACATAAACCTTTAAAATGAGCACTTTTGATTTTTCATGTTCGGGTCCCATAGACTTTAACGGTGTTTGAATGTTCGTACACATTTTTTGCCTGTTCACATGTTCTGGTGCAAACCGAACCGAGGGGTGTTTGGCCCATCCCTATTAAACACGTATATGTATTGAGATTGCAATTTAACCACTTGACCACTGGGCACTTAAACCCCCTTCCTAACCAGACCAATTTTCAGCTTTCAGTGCTCTCACATTTGGGAATTACTCAGTCATACTACACTGTACCCATATGAAATTTTTGTAATTTTTTTTCCACTCAAATAGAGCTTTCTTTTGGTGGTATTTAATCACCATTGGGGTGTTTATTTTTTGAGCAATAAATGGAAAAAGACCGAAAATTTTGTAAAAAAATGCATTTTTCTTTATTTCTGCTATAACATTTTGCAAATTAGTATTTTTTTTCATACACTTTGGTCAAAATTTATAATGCTATATATCTTTGGTAAAAATAACCCAAATTAGTGTATATTATTTAGTCTTTGTGAAAGTTATAGAGTCTACAATCTATGGTGCCAATCACTGAAAATTGATCACACCTGATGCACTGACGGCCTCTCATTTCTTGAGGCCCTAACAAGACAGAAAAGTACAAATACCCCCAAATGACCCCTTTTTGGAAGGTAGACAGCCCAACATATTTAGTAAGAGGCATGGCAAGTTTTTTGAAGTTGTCATTTTTTCCCACCACTCTTTGCAAAATTAAGATTTTTTTTTCAGTTTTTTTTTCACAAAATTGTCCTATTAACAGATTATTTCTCACAACCAGCATATGCATACCACAAATTACACCCCAAAACACATTCTGCCACTTCTCCTGAGTATGGGGATACCACATGTGTGAGACTTTTACACAGCCTGGCCACATACAGAGGCCTAACATGCAGGGAGCACCATCAGGCGTTCTAAGGACATAAATTACACATATAATTTCCTGGCTACATCTTGCATTTTGAAGGTCCTGGAGCACCAGGGCAATGGAAACACCCAAAAAATGACCCCATTTTGGAAAGTAAACACCCCAACGTATATTCTATGAGGCATAATGAGTGTTTTGAATGATTCATTTTTTCCACAAGTTTTTGGAAAATGTGGAAAGAAAATGAAAATGCATTTTTTTTTTACACAAGGTTGTCCATTTATACAATATTTCTAACACACAGCATGCACCCAGCAAAAATTTCACCCTAAAATATATTCTGCTACTTATCCCGAGTATGGTGATACCACATGTGTGACACTTTTACACAGCCTGGTCACATACAGAGGCCCAACATGCAGGGTGCACCATCAGGCGTTCTAGGGGCATAAATTACAAATCTAATTTGACTACCTATTACATTATTGTGAGGCACTGTGGTGGCACTGATGGGTGCTGTAGTGGCACTGATGGGTGCTGTAGTGGCACAGATGGGTACTGTAGTGGCATGGATGTGTCATGGATGAGAACTGATGTGGTATGGATGAGCATGAATGAGGCATAAATGAGCACGAATGGGGGTGAATAAGCCGTAGATGGGGTTGACTGAGCACGGATGGATTGGTGAGCACGGATGCATTGGTGAGCATGCATGCATGGGTGAGCACGGATGCATGGGTGAGTACAGATGGATGGCTGAGCACGGATGGATGGCGGAGCATAGATGCATGGGTGAACACGGATGAGGCTGGATGGGTGAGCACGGCTGGATTGGTGAGCATGGATGAGGCTGCATGGGTGAGCATGACTGGATTGGTGAGCACTGATGCATGGGTGAGCATGGCTGGATGGGTAAACACTGTTCCCCACACACGGCTAATGTGTAAGGTAAAGTCTACAGGCTTGGAAAGATCAATTTGTAAATGGATAGAAAACTGGCTAAAAGACCGAATTCAGAGAGTAGTGGTCAATGATTCTTATTCTGAATGGTCTAAGGTTATCAGTGGTGTACCCCAAGGTTCAGTGTTGGGACCCTTACTTTTCAATATATTTATAAATGATATAGGGTCTGGGATTAAAAGTACAATTTCAGTGTTTGCAGATGACACCAAGCTATGCAGTGGAATAACTTCCTTACAGGATGTCTCCAACTTACAAGCCGACCTCAATGCACTGTCTAATTGGGCGGCTATGTGGCAAATGAGGTTTAATGTTGATAAATGTAAAGTTATGCATTTGGGGGCTAAGAATATGCATGCATCGTACATACTAGGGGGAGCCAGAAAATCGGTCAAAAGATAGGTAAATGTTTAACTAGAAAGGTTCGGACATCTGAAATGGAATGTGTAATCGGCACACACCC
>BLSH010524691.1:823438-835507 GCA_018402905.1 Glandirana rugosa | reverse complement strand
AAATTGGTTGACACCTGTAACCCGTAAAGTGTGTGTGGGTTTTTAGAAGTTACTTCATGTGTCCCACACACATTAGACAAGAAGACGAGGTGACGTCGAGGGACTGTTTACGTCCGTTAAAGGTAGACAGTAAAAAGTTAACGACACATCGTACACCATCAATAGTGTCGTTAACGACAGTGTTTTGTCTAAAAAAATTAAAGTTAATCAGAAATAATTTCTAATTCTCATCACAACTCGCTTGGGCCTGACATTGCAAGCCCAGGCATGGCTTGAAAGCCCACAGGCACCGTGCCTGGGCCTGTAAAGTTTTTAGCAAGCCCAAGCCGGACCGAACCCGAACGATTTTTGAAATGTCCGGGTCCGTGCCACGGACACCCGAAAGTTCGGTACGGACCCGAACGTTACAGTCCGGGTTCGCTCAACACTACTCTTAATCTTTAATAAAGACTAATTGAAATTAAAAAAATCTGTTTTGTGACAGCAATTGCTGTGATAACTACCACATGCTACACAGCAATTGAAAAATGACAGATGGAAATTGCCTGCATTTGTCAGGGAGCTGCAGTGGAGCAGAAGAACAGATTACACACACCCTGTGTACTTCATTGAAGATTTTTGGGTGTGTGTGAAATGCCCAATGTCCACAGTTGGTTAAACAGCTATCTCCATGAAAGATACCATGATTAAATGCAAACAGTGCTTTACATAAAAATTAAAAAAGAAATGGGAAATATTACTAGATGTGGAGTAGAGAGTTTTACATAAGCATATATAGGACAGCCCTATTCTACAGGGAAACACAACATTTTCACTTACTGCTTCAGGCGAATTTAATGGTCCATTCTCAGATGGGACTTCAAAGAAACATGTAAACTCATTCAACTCTTCATATAATTGTTAGGTTCTATATGTGACCCAATTTCTGAAAGCAGGTATATATAATGTGGCTTGTTATCTTAATTGATCCCATTGGAACACTTAAGAGCCACCTAGGACATTAATGCTAATTGCGCCTCATTTTCACATTATATGTATATACATGCTTATTACTGCATTGTGCTTATGACAGATGAGTACTATTAAAACAGATGTAGGTTTAGAGATATTTCATCATGTGTGATACCTAATGTATACATTACATACAATAAGTGAAACTTAAAGTTATTCACTCACCTTAAGAGTTTACTATATACTTCCTAAAATAGCCACATTTTTCTCTCCTGGTGGCTGGCACCAGAATTGTTCAGACTTCATCTAGGTCTAATCTGGAAAACATTTAATGTTCAGGTCCACTTAGGCACTTCAGCAATGGCAACTCTAATGAGATTGGTTACTTCTACATACATTGGTTCTCCATTGCTGAAGTGTTTGCCTCTGCTCTTGGGGTTATTCTCAGGTTTGGAATTCCCTGAAAGCTGCCTGAATATTGTATTGAGCAATATTGCTCTTAATCTCAGTCATTGCTCTCCAGTTGGATTACTTAAATGTATACCATTACTGTCTGTTACGCTTTTCCACAGAAATATTGCAGTAAAGACAATTTCTGTGTTTTATCGTAACGTGTGTGTTTCTCATTGGTCATTGCACTTACACTATTGCCAGGTGTGCCAAGAGGGGCTGAGGCTGTTCTTGGGGTTGAGAGGCAGAGTACAGAACCAAACATACTTAAGCGGATCCTGCGGGGTTAGCGCTATGCGCATAAGGACCTTCACAGGTGGTGAAAGCACCTTGAAGTGTTTATTTGCTGGTTTCAAAAGATATTCTGCCAAGAGGGGATTGTATTTTTTCTTCAGGATTACAAATACCCCAGGGTGGGAGTGAGCACTCCTAAAAGTAGTCCAAGGGCATCAATGCCTACCTTCCATTGGCCAGTGGCATAGCCAGTCACTCCTGCACTCTAGATAAGCCTCATCAATATCAAACATTTTTATGTACTTGTGTCTGATTTTTCAAACTGTGCTATCCTATGTTGCTATTTCTTAGTGATTTATTACTGCACCAGCTATCTAAAATACCCATTTCCTTTTTCTGTTTTTTTTTTTTTTTTTAATACCCATTGTAAACTCTTACAGGTGTGTCGGTGTACAGTGTGGGTCATCACTGGAGCAGAGCAGGAACAGGCACACATTCCAGGTAGCACTAAAACAGCTATTTATCACTAAATCAAGCAGCAAGGTGTATCCCACAACTACCTATTGGTATAGATTGGATCAACACTGCGCTAACCGAAAACAGTCCCAACAGCAGCAGCTCTAATACTCAGTCTAAGTATATGAATCAAATGTATAACAAATCCCTATGACGACGTCCAATCGGACGAAACGTAGGTCGGAACGGGTGCGCTGACGTCACCTTCGAGCTAGCCGGCTGTTTTTATCTGCACATCGCTGCACACTGCTGATATTGCCTCTTTTAAATGTGAGTAGAATCTTTTATTCTTCAATAAACCTACCATACAGTTTTGCACTATGTGGCCTTTCTTTTGACATGTTACCAATGACCTACGTATCCTGGATAATTTCCTGGTTTGGTATGTTCTGGTGGTGAGGTCCGTGGTCCTGTACATAGGAGGAGCTGACCCATTGATACATCTGCCCTGCATCATTGCGCATATATCTGGTGGGCTGTTAAGCTTTGAATCCTGATGGTGGAGGACTCACTTCTATACTGTGCACTTATGGTATTTGGTGTAGGTGGCGAGTCGTAGACCTTAGTCGGGTACATACTTACTTCACCATATAGCCCCCCTTTTAATTTTTTATATGACATCGACTCCTGTGAGTTCCGTGGAGTGAGGTCCCCAAGCAATTCTTCTACAAGCACGGATTGAAGAAGGAACACTTTATCACATGTCCTGAGTGCTGTTATGACCGTTATACGGTAAGCCTCCAATTCGGGTGTTCAGGATTGCTGGATATCTGTCTATTTACCACACTGCCTCGGACATTTGTCACTATTGGTGTATTGATACTTTCTGGAAAGTGGATGAGACCTGCTTTGATCCATCATTATTTAGGACTATCAACCTATCAGCGCGGCTCCTTTGTTATACCTATTGGTATGCCATGGGAAGCCCAACTAATATTAGTACTCTGGTATGGACAGCAAAGCAGGAAACATTTTTCAGGCACTGCACTGTTTCATTTTTAGGTTTTTATGGTCACTTAAAACCCTTTAGTACAGCGCTATACCTCCCTAACCTGACCTATATCACTCCCACATGCCCTATATCACCCCAACCTTACCTATAACACCCTAACCTGTTCTATACCTCCCCAACCTGCCCTATACCACCTTAACCTGCCCTATGCCTCTCCAACCTACCCTATATCACCCCAACCTGCCCTATACCTCCCCAACCTGCCCTATATCACCCCAAGCTGCCCTATACCTCCCTTATTTGCCCTATATCACCCCAACCTGCCCTATATCACCCAAACCTGCCTTATACCACCCTAATCTGCCCTATATCACCCCGACCTGCCCTAGATCATCCAAAATTGCCCTATACCTTCCTAACCTGCCCTATATCACCCTAACCTGCCCTATAATACTCCAACCTGCCCTATACCCCCCTAACCTGTCCTATACCTCCCCAACCTGCCCTATACCACCCTAACCTGCCCTATACCACCCCAATCTGCCCTATATCACCCCAACCTGCCCTATACCACTCCAACCTGCCCTATACCTTTCTAACCTGCCCTATATCACGCCCAGGGCCGGCCCTGCCACTAGGCGAAGTAGGCAGCCGCCTAGGGCGCACTGCCGCCTAGGGGCGCCACTGACCCTTGCCTCACCTCCTCCTCGTCGCCCCCTAGGCTCCTGACAGGGCCGCTAATAGGGGGACTCGGACAGCAAGGTGCTCAGAGCAGCGCGCGGGTGGTAGCCTTGCAGAGCGGTGTGTGCGGTTTCCCCCTCTCCCTCCCACGGCTTTCAGATGCTGGAGGGAGAGGGACAGACCATTGCAACAGGCAGCCAATTGCGCTGCACTTCTGAGTGGGAGGGCGTGACTGCTTAAGTTGCCCTGCCTCCTACCACCTACTTAGCCAATCAGATCACTCAGCGCGCCACATTTGACCTGAAGATGCCAGTGGACAGAGCGGGGATGGAGAGGATCCGACATACCTGAGTATGAAGAAGGTATGATGATCACAGATCCATCATGTCACACGCTCACTGGCAATGTTGGCTGCAGAAGTCTGATCATCAGTGTGTTCTGCCGACTCCCGTCCTGTGCACAGATTAGGCAGAGCTCACATTGATTGAGGGGTGATTTCCCCTCTGTCTTCTTACACTGCTTATCTTTGTTTTTATTTACACTGCACATAGGATGGGAGAAGGATGATCAGTCTTATGGAACACCTCAGATGTTTCTATAGCTGTTTGTGCGGAGTCCCCTGTCAGCAATCCTTGATTTCTTTGAACTTTTCCTTGTTGTCTTTGAAGGAATTAGCTGGTCAGGCTGGGAGCTTCACAGACTTGTTAACCATTTACTGTCCTCCTGTGCATGAGCAATTGACTGTTTTTCTTTTTTTTTGGCACTTTGTTATATCTTGTAAACTCCCATTTACACATAGTCCAGTGATCAATGTTTTTTTCCACACTGGTCACTGCTAGGACACACTTGTACCATGTCTGCAGTCTCTGACCATCTCCTGTACCATGTCTGCAGTCTCTGACCATCTCCTGTATCATGTCTGCAGTCTCTGACCATCTCCTGTACTGTCTGCAGTCTCTGACCATCTCCTGTACCATGTCTGCAGTCTCTGACCATCTCCTGTACCATGTCTGCAGTCTCTGACCATCTCCTGTATCATGTCTGCAGTCTCTGACCGTCTCCTGTATCATGTCTGCAGTCTCTGACCGTCTCCTGTACCATGTCTGCAGTCTCTGACCATCTCCTGTATCATGTCTGCAGTCTCTGACCATCTCCTGCATCATGTCTGCAGTCTCTGACCGTCTCCTGTATCATGTCTACAGTCTCTGACCATCTCTTGTATCATGTCTGCAGTCTCTAACCATCTCCTGTACTACGTCTGCAGTCTCTGATCATCTCCATTATGTCCACAGTCTCTGAGCCCCCCCTGTACTATTTCTGCAATAAAGGGGGGCTATAGCCAGGCATGGTAGGTGATAAGGGAAGGTGTACCTAGGCATGGTTGATAGTGAGGGATGGGGGACCCAGGCATGGTGGGTGGTGAGGGAACAGAGGTGCACTGGGTGGTAAGGAAAGGGAGGCTGCAGGCACAGTAGATGAGGAAAGGGGTCCCAGGTGCAGTGGGTGGTGATGCAGGGAGTGCCTAGGCACAAGTGGTGGTTAATAAAGGCAGGGCTGTAGAGAATATTTTAATGAAGCATACAGGGCAAGGGCTTCATAATCCAGGGTCCACCAAATCTCTCACCACCAGGCCCATGCTGCTCTTAATCTGGCCCAAATGACCAGGGTCGCAATTGCAACCGGGCCCTGGTTTTCTGCCACTGTGGCCACTTCCACCATTAATATATTTTTTTTAATGCCACACAGTAAAATAATGAAAAAGTGGCATTATAAAAAAAAAAACACTGTTACAGATTGTCACACAACACACACTGGGACCTGTGATCAAAGAGTGTATTTTGCTATTATTTAATGACACTGCACAAAGCCATTTGTGTTTTTTTTTTTTTTGGGGGGGGGGCGGCGCAAGTAGCTGGTCTCGCCTAGGGCGCAAAATAGTCTAGCACCGGCCCTGATCACGCCAACCTGCGCTATTTCACTCCAACCTGCCCTATACCACCCTAACCTGCCCTATACCTCTCTAATCTGCCCTATATCACCCCAACCAACCCTATATCATCCCAGCCTGCCCTATACCTCCCTAACCTGTCCTATAACACCCCAACCTGCCCTATATCACCCCAACCTGCCCTATACCACCCTAACCTGCCCTATACCACCCCAACTTGCCCTATGCCACCCCAACCTGCCCTATACCACCCCAGCATGCCATATATCACCCCAACCTGCCCTTTATCACCCTAACCTGCCCTATACCACCCCAACCTTGCTCTATACCACCCTAACCTTCCCTATACCACCCTAACCTAACCTATCCTGCCACTGTATAACCCTAGACTGCCACTATACCACCCTATACTATAATTTACAGGGGCCAGTTTGGGGTGAGCCCCATGACCGTGCACTGCCTGCAGGGGGCTGGGCAGGACAGACGGGAGGTGACACCATGTTTACCACACCAGGTGACACCAACCCTAGTGACACCACTGGTCACTGGGATTCAGTAACACCATTGACCAAAAATGGTCAAGTCCATATATGGTCAGTGATGTCATCCGGGATATACAAGAATAGTGCAGCGCTTAAAGAGGTTGTAAACCTCAGAAAAAAAACCCCAAAAAAAGTTTAAGAGATACCAATTCTGTGAATGAACCCACGGAGTACTCTTACATTCATACGGACTTGACCACGCTGCTAGTTATCTTAGTTGGCTTCCACTATATGATCACTGAAAACCCGTTAACACGTGAATTCAGATTCCATAGACATATGTGTTTACCTATTTATTTCCCCTTTCTGGTTTTTACGGACTTTTACTGACATTTACGGGCATGTTGCATATATGAGCTTATAAGTCTCCTTTCTGTTTTATAACAGTTTTATAACATCTTTTAAACCACCACCTTATCATCTTCTTTAGTCAAACCAATTGTAAAAAGGTTTTTAGATGATTTTAGATTGATTCATTTTTACGGACATTTACGGATTTATTATTACGGACTTTTTACGGATATTTATTGATTTTTATTTACAATTCTTCTTACCAATTCATTATTTTAGGGGGAGTACCCCACGCAGATAGATACACTCCCTATGGTTAAATTTTAGACAGCGCCATTCCTACGTTATCATCACTTATTTATTGTTTCCTACTTGGAAATTTATAGGAAGGCAGCAGTCCCATTATAATCCACAGTCATCCTAAGCGCAGGAATCTCCCCTATTTCCAAAAAAAAAACCCTGCAAGACAAAGGCATAATGAGCTAGTATGCATTGCATACTAGCTTATTATGAAATACTTACCTTAGAATGCAGCTGTTGCAGCTGTCCCCACACACCACTGTCACAGCCAACATCTTCCCTGGAGCCTCTTCCCCGTTTTCGGGCTCAGGCGCTGTGATTGGCCGGAGCTGCAATGATGTCACTCCCATGCACGGGCTCGGAAGGAACGGCACCCATGGGCCGTTCCTTCAGACCGCATGTGCCAGTGATGTCACTGGCTACACTCATTGTAAATATCTCCTAAACTGTACAGGTTTAGGAGATATTTTCACTACCTATAGGTAAGCCTTATTATAAGCTTACCTATAGGTAAAAGTTTGCAGGGGAAGTTTACTTCTTTAATGTGAATTAAAGTAAAACAAATATGAATACAAGAAATGAGATAAGATCATATAATATATAGTCCAAAACACTGACACCAAAGTGATCATCCAAAAATCCTCTTCAATGTGAGAATCACAAACATAACAGAAACACCTACTTCCCCGGTGATCCAACACCATGGAAAGAGGCATACACGCTTACCAGATTAAGTGGACTCCCATACCGTAGGTAAGGAGTCAAAAGCGCTTGTATGGATGTGACATCTAAGTCAGCAAAATGGACACCTCTCCAGTGAGAATGGTCAAGTTGGTAGCATAGCACAAGTGGCTTTCCAGATGGGTCACATGTGTAAAATTTGTAGTCGGTCACAGCTTAATGTCACCAATATTACTGTTGCACCGCTAGAAGGTTCAGTTCCAACAAGTATCTCAACTTTCAACTGAGGAAAGTGAAGACTGTTCTGACACAGCAACAGGTGAATCATTACTGACACAGGATCCAAGATACCCCACCCCTTGCTTATATTGCAACGGCAGGGATCGGGAGTCAAGAAAAGGTTCAGACATGTAGGTAGGCAGCATTTTTTTCTGGGACATTGGGCATTGTGATTGACTTTTTTAATTTAGGCATACTATGTACCCCTTACTCATTAACAAAGGAGGAGTGGTATATGGGGGGCGGCTAATAATCTCCTCACCTGCAGACCCCTACAACAGCCGGGTTTGTAGGGAAGAGGCCCTTCTCCTCATCAACTTGGGGACACAGTGTTTTGCCAGGCAGCTCCCTCTAGTAAGGTACCCCCCTATGTTGAGGGCATGTGGCCAGGTTTGGCTCAGGAGAGGGACGACATTCTTATTCCTCTCCTTTCCTGGCCACCCAGGCTGCATGCTCAGATAAGGGTATGGTATGGAAGTATGGAAGTTCCAATGTCTGTCTTCGGCTTCCCCCCTGACATGTACCCGCCTCCTCCTCCAGACCCTGGATCCGCTTGGTCTTTTCCTTGTACAGGCATCTCACACTGCCCACATTTCCCTGGAGAGTGGACACAGTGGTGCTGGGGCAGAGAGCTGGCCAATTACATTCAGTCACCGGTGTTCCATCAGAATGTCCTCCCATCACCTACTACGATTACCGGGGTCCTAGTGCCTGCCACCACATAAAACCTCAGAGGCCCGGGAGAGACACAGCAGGGATTATGCTGATCATTGCCGACACTGATATGATTACGGGCACCGCAATCATTTCTGACACCATCTACTGCTAGTGAAGGTGCAGAGTATGGCCCCCCATCCTGACGCACCTCTCATTGTGGGCTCAGAGCACATGTCCCCCCTGCTCCCCCTAGTTTTGGCCCTGGTTAGCTCAGCCAAACACCCATTAGTTTGGCCATTCCCAAAGTGCTGAGGTCTCTCATATTGTTTCCCCTGCTGGTCAAATGTTCTTAGCCTACAGTGTATGAAAAAGAGAAAACCCTCCAAGAAAAGGGACTTTGGGCATGCACGGACAGGGTACACACAGACACCGTGAATTATAAAAATTACAAAATTTATTGATACAATAATGTACAGATAAAAGGCCTAAATAGGCACACAGCGGACAAAAACATGAACATAAACCTAGGACCGCACAGACAAAACAAGACAACAACAAAGCTGAGCAGGTAAATATGGTGTGTAAGTGGGCCTCCTGAGGTTGGAAAAGAACCGTGAAACATCCGACGCGTTTCGAGGTGGTAACCCAATAGTTCTTCTTCAGGGATGTTCAAAGTAATGCAGGAGGAGTTCTAAGATACAGATTTAAACAATAAGTGGCAGAAAATTTCAACCATGTATACACTGCATAGCATTAGATGGATAAGTGCATGAATGTGCCACTAACCATTTTCAAAAGGCAGACCCAGTATATCACCCCATGTCCCCCCTGAAATTGGAGGGGAACAGATCTTCACGTAGAATTATAAAATGTGGTATCCTAGTAACATCAAAGGTTTCACCTAGAGCTAGTTTTAACCATCCTGTGTCTGTAGAGGCAGAGGCTGGGACCCACAGCTATGTGGCCCGACTGCCACTTCGGGGTGTAGCCATTGGGAATTATGCCTGGGAGAGGAGAAGGGGCCCCTAACTGAGTGATCCTAGTGATTTTTCCTTATCCACATAATATTTGAGGAAAAATCACTGGGATCACTCAGTCAGGAATATCTTTAGGCACTGCTTGGAAACTTACTCTCTCTTACTTCGATTTGGCTGATTAATTATTATGTAAAGTGGACCAATACACTCTGACCCTGCATATGCACATCTTTATTTGGAATCCCAGCTGCTACATCACTGGTTATGAGGACATATGTTTCCCACATGCGTTTTGGGCCGTTCCATTAATTTGGAGGCCATAGTGCTCTGGTAAGCTGCTGATCGATTCATTGGTGGTAGTTTTCCTTAGGTAGGGACACAGAACACAGATAATTGCAGTGACTTCTCTCTACTTGTCCCTTATGTGACATACATTTCAACAGGATTCCTTGCACATGGGTTATGCCTTACTATTTGAAATTAATTTGTTGTGAATCTGACTGGTTCACTTTGCACCAATGCTCATGAATAAAATTGAATCTGTGATGCTATTATTAGCAACATTTTGGAAACATTTGTTTGTTTGTTGAGACATTGGTCTCCTTATCATCCCCAATAAGCTCACTGACCCCAGAAAAAGCTTGCCAACCGACGGCAAGGGCTAGTAATCAGGGGTCAATTACATGGCTAAATCCAATAAAAACCCTGCAGGTAGGCTGTTATTCAATGTATTATGTGATGCGGGAAAGGAAAGATAAGCAAAGATAACATGTGTCAGGCAGGCTGGTTAAGAACCAAGGCACCACACACCTAACCTTGCATATTCTAAAATAAGCTATAGACATATAATGTAGGTGTATTTGGGGCTTTCAGAGTGCCAAAAAACACGGGTAAATAATCTGAAATTAAAAGATCAATGCTTTTTATTTGTACAAAACAGACTATAAAAGGCACAAAACGCACATATTTTCCATTAATATTAAAGTGTTCAAGTAACATCAGTCCATATATGCAATAAAGCATGCTTGTTATACTAACAGGTGGAACCTAAGGGGTTAATGCATTGTGTATAGAGGCTGTGTGATCCTGTCTCCCTGATCCTCCTCTTCTTTAACTGACTCCAACCCATCTACTGGTAGAACAGAGCATTAGGAGTCAGGCTGCACATGTTCAGTTTGGTGTGTATTGCTAGAGAGTTTTTTGTTCTTGGGAGGGTGCATGTGATCAGTACAAGGCCAATCAGCACTGTCCAGACAGAGGATCAGGGGAAAATGAAAACTCCTCCTACAAGCTCTAACCAGCGGTCGGCCAGACACCAATACAAGTCACAAGACTGCTCTAACTGATGATATGAAAAGGTATTTAGCAGTTCATATTTACTAAAATGAATGCATTTCTGTGTTCTGTGTACTGTAGGATATCAGATTAGGATAGGATACTGCCAGATTTGATGCATTTTGCACTTGGCTTCCACAGGATAAATAAGGATAAATAGGAGCTTATAAGAATGCAGGTTATAACCACAGGTTAGGTGTGCAGTGCCACAAACAGGGCAGGCGTAGGGGCCCCTAAAAATGACCCATCCAGGGAGGAGAGGGAGAGGGAAAACCAGATTGATGAACAATAGTCATCAATCTGCCCTTCACTGTAGAGTCAGCAATATTCGAATAGTGTTCCCCTATAGCAGGAAAGAAGCCAGGACAGTGGCAGTTGTTCAATTTTCTGGTAAAAAATGGCCTGAAGAACAACATCATGTTCCAAGAAAAAAGTGTTTTCAGACATTCTTTACTTATTTAGAGGCTATCACCAGTCCAGCCCTGTAACGTAAATGTAACGTGTAAGATAGTTTGCCTTAGCAAGATGTGATGTGGTTTATAGAAATAGTAAAATTATGGATGTAGTTAAATTCTGAGTGATGAAAGTATAGCTTGTAATGTTAGCCAGGCCAAATGTCATTTCATTAGCATGTAAATAGAAGTAAGCAAGCTAAAGTGTTCAGTTGATCCATTTCACACCTAGACACTAATAAGAGTTCCCAATCAGAGGAAGCACAGCTTGTCACCTTACATGAACTTCAAGCAGGAGTTCTAGCCTCCCCGGCTGCAGGAACCGCAGGGGGCGATCTGCTAGGTCCCACAAAGTCTACACCTTTGGTTAGTGTCAACAGATCAAAAGAATATATTTCATCTCTCATAAAAGCTGAAATATTAACGGCAGAGAGATGAAAATAATTCCTTTGGATCGTACGGGTGATAAGCTACCAGCACATATCACTCTGTATTTCTAGCTGGTTTTGGGTCTCAGAAAAATGCACAAAACTGTTAGATGGCGCTAGGTTGCGGCAAGTAGGTCATGTTTGGCACTGTCGCGAACAGACGGCAATTATAAAGTCGAAAATACTCTCTACTTTATATAAGAAAACTAGACAACTGTGATTGGTTTCCACATCTGAAACACCCTGGATCGTCTAGCGGGGGACGCCAAGGACGTCGGCCCCTCCGATCTTGAGGACGAACTTCAAGTACATTCCACTGTTCGACACGAAGGAGACTAACCCTTGAGAATAATCACAGATCCACACTTTACCTAGTTGACTTGTGAAATCGAACG
>BLSH010524691.1:793345-803370 GCA_018402905.1 Glandirana rugosa | reverse complement strand
GTGATATTTGTGACATAGAATGTCCCCTTGTCTCCATTAGGTTGTGTATGTATGGGGGACACACCCCCAACATCTAAAGGTACCTAATGTCACAATTTAATGACATTTGCTAGTGTATATCTTCATAAAGACTTTACTTAGATATTCATGTCAGGACGAGTGGTAATAACCGTGGGGAAGTACAAAACGTATTGACTCACTTACAGAAGTCTTTAATTACCTTTACATGGTTTAAATATAGTCGTCCTAGAAAATTAACCTCCAGGTTTCATTAAATTGTTTCTGTTAACAATAAAGTTGTATCTATAACATTAATATTTCTTTTTTTCTTTATAATTACAATATCTATGTTGAAATAACAATTGTCTTTGTTAAATTACTTTGGACCTCCAATTAAAAGATCCTGCTGATATAAATTTGGTACATTTCCATTAATTTCTGAAGACATTCACTCAGTTATGCAAAACATGAAGGGGTGCCAATAATGGTGAGCAGGACTGTACTTATAGATTCATTTCAGAAATACTTCTATATGTGATCGTTTACAGTAATTTAACACTGTAATCCATGGAAATCTACAACCCCCACACAGGGGGTATGTATGTGTTGGATTACCTCTGTTCCCCTGTAAGATACAGTGTTTATAGTGATTGCCATATTTAAATCTTTAGAAGGGTTATCTTAAACCTCATCCCCTCCCACCCCCTTCCGCTAGTTCTGCACTCCTGACACCTGATCCCAAGCAACAAGGGCTTTCCTTAAAATGGCCTTGCTCAACTCAAAAGGTCTCAATATGCCCGAGAAGCAGGCATAGCTCCTATAGCAGCTATGGAAGTTTAAAGGTGTTGTAAAGGCAGACGGTTTTTTTCTTAATGCATTTTATGCATTAAGATAAAAAAACTTTTGTGTACTGTAGCAGTCTCCCCAAAGCCCCCCTAAAATTACTTACCTGAGCCCCTTCTCTTTGCAGCAATGTCAACGAGTGTCTTAGCTGTCCCAGACACTCCTCCTTATTTGCTGAGACACAGCAGCGGCACCATTGGCTCCCACGGATGTCAATCAAAATCAGTCAGCCAATCAGGGGATGGAGGGGGGTGGGTCTGAATGGATACACGGAGCTCTGACTCGGCTCGGGTGCCCCCTGTAGCAAGCTGCTGGCTGAGGGGGCACTCACCAGAGGGAGGTGCCAGGAGAGCAGAAGAGGGACCCGAGAAATCCAGCTACACAGAGGAGGTAAGTATAACATGTTATACTTCAAGACTTCAAGACTTTGCAATCACTTTAAGACTTAAGTCTCTATGAATGAAAGACATTTTAAACAAGCCAGAACCCCCACGTTCACAAACTTGTGCTATCCAAACACATACCACAACCCCTCTACAGATGTTAAAAGAACATTTTTTAATCACTAAACAGGTCCCATGGCATCATATGGCCACAATCTCAGACAATAGTGGTACTGTGGGTACCCAATAGTCATAACCTTAGTGGGTACTCCACAGTTCACATTCACAAATGTTTACTTGCCTAGCAGTAATCAGGTAGGTTTCCTAGACCATTTTCACTGATATTACAGGACATAACAGAGAGTCTTCTCATTCTTGGGGACGGTTTCAATTTAAAACTTGACCCTCAAAAGATGCCCCCAGGGGCTCCTCTCACCTATCCTTTTCAGCTCTGAAACATATTAAAAAATCTCTACATCAAAGCCATTTCCTTGATGTCTGGAGAGCTTCTCATCCCCAGGAGTAAGGTTATACATTTTCCTCATCCACAGAAAAGCTACTTGAGAATTGAATTTTTTTTAACCTAAAATCTTGTTACCTAAAATCTGTTCTTGCATGACATTTTCAGATCATGTCTCTATCTCCATCACTGTAGATCTAGCCTCTCAACAAGAAAATCCTAGGACTTGGAGACTGAACACCAATCTTCTCTAGGACCCTCTTGTAGAGTCTGAACTCCAACTCCACTTCTTTGAAACCAATAGAAACTCAGTCCATAATCCAACCATGGTGTGGAAAATGCAAAACCTTTTTTAGGGGCTTATTAATCAAACACAAGCATGGGATCAAAAAAGATAGGGACCAACAACTCTCATCACTAATCTCAGACATCCACAACATTTGAGTTAAACACAAGCATAACTGTCACGTACCTGGTGGTCGAGTCTGACTTATGTGGGGGCGACCTCTCTTACGGCCCTGGTTCGAGAATCCCTGATAGTGTAGACAGGGAGCTCTGGAGCACAGGGGGCACGAGAGCTGGACTGGATCACTGATGGTAAATGAGAGTCCACTGGAACTCATGCAGGCAGAAGAGTAGTGATGCAGGCTGGGTTGGTAACTGGCTGGCGGTGCTGTACAGAAGGATCAGGCAGTCGGATAGTTGGGTACAAGCAGGGTCGGCAACGTGTGGGCAGCAGAGGTATAAGGGATCAGGCAGGTCTTTCAAGAATAAACACTGTGGTCACAGATGCAGGAACACTGTAGAACAGGCAGCACTTGCTTCCTGGTGCTGTCTGCTTAAATTACCATTTTGGCGCCAATGCGGGTGCATACGCGCCCGCACAAACGTGCACGGACGCGCGCACACGCTACGTGCGCCCGCGCATAGGCATTCCAATGGCCACAGATGATTCCTTACATTGCCCCCCCCCAAGGGGCAGCCTCCGAATGCCCAACTGGGCTCTCTTAGCCGGATTATTCCTCCAAAATGTCTTGACTAGTCCCTTAGCGTGAAGATTGTTTTCTGGCTCCCAAGAGCTTTCCTCAGGCCCATATCCCTTCCACTTCACCAGGAACTGGGTAGTGCCCCCTCTCCTTCTGCAGTCCAGAATGGTCTCCACCTTGAACTCCTCCTCTCCATCCATCAAGACTGGTTCTGGTGGAGCCATTCTCCACCCCAGAAAAGGATCCTTGGTCACAGTAGGGTTATGTGAAATACGGGATGAACACGAAGTGAGGGAGGAAGGTCAAGCTTGTAAGCCACGTTATTGATTTTACTCTTAACTGGGAGAGGTCCGATGTACCTTGGTCCTAATTTTTTTGGAAGAGCATGATAGCCTCAAATTTTTTGTTGCCAACCAGACTCGGTCACCAGGCTGTAAGTCCAGTTCCCCTTGTCTCCCCCTATCAAATGTCCTTTTGTTGCGTTCCTGGGTCTGAGCAAGGGTATCTTGCAGAAGTTTATTGTTCCTTTCCAGGAATTGGAAAATCTCCTGTATGGCGGGGACCGCACTTTCAGACAGCAGATTGGGTAGGAATGTGGGATGGTAGCCGAGATTCGCCCAGAACGGAGATTGCTTGGTGGCAAAGTGGACCGAATTGTTGTAGGCGAACTCGGCTAGCGGCAGCAAGGCGACCTAATCGTCCTGGGAGAATGAGGAATAGCAGCGGAGGTACTGCTCGAAGGTCTGGTTGGTCCTCTCTGTTTGAAAAGGCTAGTTCAATCCCTAAGGTAGAACACAGGGACCTCCAGACCTGGGACGTGAACTGCACCCCCCGATCAGACACGATATTGTTGGGGATGCCATGAAGACGAACAATTTCTTTAATGAAGATCTTCATTGTCTCAGTTGCTGAGGGAGTGCCCTGCATAGGAATAAAGTGTGCCCTTTTAGTGAGGCGGTCAACCACCACGAAGATTGTTTTTAAACCCCGCGGTCGGGGGCAATTCGACTATAAAGTCCAGTTTTGGGACCAGGGGCGCTCAGGAATGGGTAACGGGTTTAACAGACCCCAAGCCTTGGTGCTTTTGGACTTGTTTTGAGCACAAGTGGGGCAAGCACCCACGTAGGTTCTGCAGTCCTCATTCGTATGGGGCCACCAAAAAGTGCATGATAGCAGCTCCGCTGTCTTGCGGCTACCAAAATGTCCAGCTAACTTATGGTTGTGGCAGAGTTCCAGGGCAACTAGATGGAACTCCTCAGGCACAAAGATCTGGGTACCCGACCACCATAGCCCCTCCTTTACGTAAAGTCCAGAATCAGTAGGTACAGTAGAGCCAGCTAGAGACCGTCTGATCGATGTTGGACCAGTAGAAGCTGTGGGACAGTAGGATGGTGTCTGGAGGGGAAGTCTCCCCAGGTTCATGGAACATCCTGGACAGCTCATCTGGCTTGATATTCTTGGACCCAGGCCTGTACGTGATGTGGAGCTGGAATTGAGAAAAGAACAAGGCCCAACGAGCCTGATGGGGTTTAAGACTTTTGGCAGTCCTTAGGTATTCTAAATTTTTGTGGTCTGTAAAGACCAAGACAGGATGAACTGCTCCTTCTAGAAGATACCGCCATTCCTCTGAGGTGAACAACTTTTTCAGAGTCTGAAAGGCTGCTTGTGCCTCAGGGGTCCAGATAAAATGGGAGTTCTGCTTGGTCAGTTGGGTTATAGGGGTAATGACGGCTGAGAATCCTCGGATGAACTTTCAGTAAAAATTGGCAAAGCCTATGAAGCACTGCACCCCTTTCTTGTCTACTGGTGTTGGCCAGTCAATAATGGCTGAGACCTTCTGTGGGTCCATGGTGGTGCCCATAGTGGAGATGTGAAACCCCAGGAAGGAGATGTCGGAACATTCAAAGGCGCATTTTTCCGCCTTTGTGTACAGCCTGTGTTGCCGAAGGCAGCTGAGTACACACTTTACGTGCCTGCGATGTTCCTCTAAGGAGGGGGGAGAAAATAAGGATGTCATCCAAATAGATCACTACGAACAGGTCAAGATAATCCCGGAAGACATCATTCACCAGGTATTGGAAGGTGGCTGGGGCATTGCATAGCCCAAAGGGCATGACTAAGTACTCAAAATGGCCCAACCGAGTCCGAAAGGCCGTCTTCCATTCATCTCCCTCCCGTATACGGATCAGGTTGTAGGCCCCGCGGAGGTCAAGATTGGTGAACACAGTAGCAGAGCCAAGTCTCTGAAAGAGTTCTGGAACTAGGGGCAAAGGGTACCGGTTTTTGACGGTGATCTTGTTGAGGTCCCGGTAGTCAATCCAAGGCCTAAGAGAATGGTCCTTTTTTCCACAAAAAACATCCCTTCTCCTGCGAGGGACGTAGAGGGCCAGATAAAGCCCTTCTTCAGATTTTCCTCAAGGTAGGCTTTGAGAGCCGCCCACTCCACTTCAGAAAAAGGAAATATTCTGCCGAAAGGGACTTTGGCCCCTGGTAGCAGGTCAATCGGGCAGTCGTAAGACCTGTGTGGAGGAAGGGTATCTGCCCCCTTCTTACTAGAGATGTACAAGAAGTCGTGGTAAGCCTCGGGAACAGCAAGACGGGTTTCCTGATCAGGGTCAGAGTTCATAGAGAGAACAGCTGGAGATGCTCCCTGAGGCTGCTGCAGGCAATGACTCAGGCAATAGGGGGATAGGAACTGAATTTCTCCGGGGTTCCAGTCAATGTGTGGGCTGTGGATCCGGACCATGGGAGACCGAGGATAACTCGAAAAAGGGGGGGGGCGCGATAGTGTCCAGTAGCAGACATTCCATATGGCCTCCGGCTGTCTGGGCAGGCAGGGGAACAGTCTCGTGGGTCACTGTGCCAGACTTTATAATTGACCCGTCAGCTAATGGAATGACCATCTGGTGGTCCTTGGGTCAGAGTGGAATCTGATGTTGGGTGGCGAAGGAGATATCCACAAAACAGCTACAGGCCCCCGAGTGCAGGATGGCTGGAACTTGAATACTCCTGCCGGGAAGCTGTAGGGAGATGGAGAGAACAAAATGAGACTTGGTAATGGGCAGAGACAACACTTCCCCTATAGCTGTGGTAGGACACTTACCGGCCTTGGCAGGACAATTTCTCTCCAGATGTCCTGAACCCCCACAGTATAGGCACAGGTTGAGGGTCATGCATCTCTGTCGTTCCTCAGGTGAGAGAGAGGGGCAGAGGAGCCCAATTTGCATTGGCTCAGGGTGGTATTGCGGAGAGGAGGAGGAGGTTGCAGCCGGGCCAGGTCCCGGGTGACCGGGCACTCGGAGCATCATCCAAGTAGGACGCAGGGATCCGGTGGCTCTCTCCACTCTGCGTTTACGCAGGCGGTGGTTGATTTGGATTGCCAATTTGACCAGTGCATCCAGGGTGTGGGTAACCCTGACGCGTGCCAGCTGGTCCTTGAGTGGCTCAGAGAGCCCTAGCCTAAACTGGTAGCAGAGGGCAGCATCATTCAAGGCTGTATCGGCGCTCCAGCACCTGACACATATTCCTCTGCTGTGCAATGGCCTTGTTGGAGGGCATGGAGTGCTGCTTCTGCAGTGGCGGCCTGGTGGGGATCCTCATACAGCTGGGCCATGGCATGGAAGAACTGGTCCAGACTAGAGATCTCTGGGGCTTTCTGCTCCAGCAGGTGGTGAGCCCAGGCTTGAGGCTCATCCAGTAGAAGAGAAATAACTAGGCCCACTTTGGTGGCTTCCAGAGAGAAGGTGAGGTGCTGGAGAGCAAAGTACAACTTCCTGCAGTCCCCCCGCAAACCGCTCAGGCACAGGCATCTTAGACTCCATAGGTAGAGTCACTATAGTGCGGGAGGTAGCTTGGCCAGCACCAGCTAATGCTGCGGTAGCAAGGTCCTGGACTTGGGTCTCCAAGCGTGTGATTTTTCATCGCTTGGGTCAGGCTAGCTAGGTGAGCATACAGTTCCTCCATAGGAGAGGGCCCCGGCGTAAACTCGGACATGGCTGTCAATTGCTGTCACGTACCTGGTGGTCGAGACTGACTTATGCGGGGGTAACCTCTCTTACGGCCCTGGTAGGAGAACCCCTGATAGTGTAGACAGGGAGCTCTGGAGCACAGGGGGGCATGAGGGCTGGACTTGATCCCTGATGGTAGATGAGAGTCCACTGGAACTTGTGCAGGGAGAATAGTAGTGATGCAGGCCGGGTCGGTAACTGGCTGGCGGTGCGGTACAGAAAGATCAGGCAGGTGGATAGTCGGGTACTAGCAGGTTCGGCAATGTGAGGGCAGCCGAGGTAAAAGGGATCATGCAGTAGTCGTAGGCAGTAGTCGTAGACAGGCCGGGGTCAGGGCAGGCAGAAAGCAAACAGAGTCCAGAAGAAGTCCGGGTCACAGGTACAGGAAGTCTCTCAAGAATAAATGCTGGGGTCACAGGTGCAGGAACGATGTACAGGGTGGGCCATTTATATGGATACACCTTAATAAAATGGGAATGGTTGGTGATGTTAACTTCCTGTTTGTGGCACGTTAGTAAAGGGGGAAACTTTTCAAGATGGGTGGTGACCATGGCGGCCATTTTGAAGTCGGCCATTTTGAATCCAACTTTTGTTTTTTCAATAGGAAGAGGGTCATGTGACACATCAAACTTATTGGGAATTTCACAAGAAAAACAATGGTGTGTTTGGTTTTAATGTAACTTTATTCTTTCATGAGTTATTTACAAGTTTCTGACCACTTATAAAATGCGTTCAATGTGCTGCCCATTGTGTTGGATTGTCAATGCAACCCCATTCTCCCACTCTTCACACACTGATCGCAACACAGCAGGAGAAATGCTAGCACAGGCTTCCAGTATGCGTAGTTGCAGGTGCTGCACATCTCGTATCTTCACAGCATAGACAATTGCCTTCAGATGACCCCAAAGATAAAAGTCTAAGGGGGTCAGATCGGGAGACCTTGGGGGCCATTCAACTGGATATGTGAAATTGCTACATGATGATGTGTTTCCCTCTTTATGCACTGAAGCTGGCACGTTCCCTGAGTTTTTCCAGCAAGATGGTGCACCACCACATTATGGGTGTCAGGTCCGAGCATTTCTAGATGAACAGTTTCCTGGAAAGTGGATTGGTCATCGTGGGCTTACCCCCCACCCCCCCATATGTTGCATTGGATTGTGGTTTTATACACTGCACCTACAGCAGCAATCAAAAATAATGTCATTCCATCCAAACCATTCACTATTGAAAATGGCACCCATCAAGGTTGCCCACTATTGCCCTTGATCTTTATCTTAATCATAGAACCATTTTTTACAAGTTAGGGTGAATATAGGTATATCCAGTGACTGAGAATAGTTAATACTGCCCATAAGACAATGGTGCATGCAAACAATTTACTGTTCTATGTTACAGAGCCCCTCATCCCATTCCTTTTGCTCCTATAAGAAATACAGACATACAACCCTGTTTCCAAAAACAAAATAACCCGCAAAAGCTCTTTTTTGCCTCACTTAATGGTACACCTAAAATCACATTTCCCATTTAAATAGGCTCAAATGGCTATCACATATTCGGACACACAAATATCCACAGATCTTTTCTATCTAGACAAGCTCAACTTTCTCCCAATTTAAACATATTTTGGAAAGATTTCGCAAAACCACTATTACTTGGTTTGACAGATTGTTCCCAGACCTTATTTTTTACCATAATGCTACACATATGACCCACATAGTTAGTTGGAATTGACATAAGCAATCCAAATTCTGGGTCTGCATTGAGCATGACTGTACACCACTCTCCCTTTTAATGCCCCCTTGATAGGCTCCTCCATACCCACCCTGAATAAACAACTTCCTCTGATCTGCCCCACATTAAAAGTATTTTCTAATCATTTAAGTGGGATACCCTAGCATATTGTTCACCAATGTTGCCTATTATAGAACACCCTAAGACCCCTTTCACACTCTATTTAGCTAAAAATAGCGCCTGTAAAGTGCCTCAAAAATCACTCCCCATCCACCCCAATGTGAAAGCAGGAGTGCTTTAACACTGGAACAGTGCGCTTGCAGGATGTTACAAAAAGTCCTGCAAGCAGCATCTTTAGGGCAGTGCGGTGAGCTCCTCCACCGCCCCTGCCCATTGAATACAATGGAGCAAAGCTTCTGAAGTGGCTGCACACCGTCTCAGAAGCGCGGGGCGACTGCACTTTTAACCCCATTTTAACCTCTTGTGGGGGGGGGTTAAAAGCTCACCGCTCCCCCCGCCATAGCGCTGCTATGACAGCGGTAAATCCCCGCTGAATAGCGGGGATTTACTGCTAATGCCCCACCACCCCCAGTGTGAAAGTGGCCTTAGACCCCTTTCACAATTACAATCTGTTCTTTTATAACACTGGCACCTATTATCTGACCACCATATACTGACCAAATATGTTAAACCTACCCCGGTGCTCATCTTTCGGAGAGCTAATTCACTAAGGGACTCCTTGACAAAAAGCCACTACCAATCTAAACTCCCTAAACATTTGGGCCCCTGGGGAACTTACAGATGTGGGGACTGCCCACGTTGCCCATGGGTCCTTGAAAGGCCTGATACACTTACTCCCCAATGGTGAACATTTGAAATTACTGTGCCAAGCAGATTGTAGTAGTAGGGGTTTAGTTTATGTGATGTGTATGTGGTGCATATTATGTGGGTAAAACCATATGTGAATTCAGACAAAGAATAGGGGACCATCTTTACTGCTCCTTCGGGGCAAACTGACTACAGTGGGTCGCCATATAGGCCTTAGGTCTTAGGTATAGATTTAATTTAGAAGGATAGGGGGTGAAATACTGCGCTAAGCCTGAATGTATCTATTGAGAGCTGCCAAACAGTGACCAAACTAGTCGTGATAAGTATATATATTGAAGGTTGGCGCTAATCAGGAGTGAAATGGTGCTTAGTGAATCATACAATAAACAGATCACGGTATATGTTCTTATATGTTAAAAAACAAATAACCATATACGATAATATACCAATAAACAAAAAATTGTATATTCTTGTATATGGCACTAGACAAATAACATACTAAGTGATTCGTGGTAAAGTGAGGACTAATCGCGGTTGGAAGTTATATATATGAATAGTGCTGATCAAACCAGTGACAAACCGTCGAGAGTTATCTATGTAAGTCCGAATCGCGTCATAAAGTGGGGGATAGGAAGATTTAATTTAGATATGGATTCTGGATTCCGGATATACCGCTGGGTGACATCAGTCAAACGGGGCTTCCTCGTCATTTCTACCAGGGGATAAGAAACAGACTTAAGTGTATACCAAAATGGGTGTATTATACGTGGTGTATGTGTAGTGTATT
>BLSH010524691.1:756360-768345 GCA_018402905.1 Glandirana rugosa | reverse complement strand
GGCAAATTTTTTTGATATATCTGGTGAGTGTATTGAGTACACTCACGTGTGGTGGTGGAGCACCGAATCGTATAGGAAGATATGCTATAAGGAGGACACCTTTCTTCACTTGGTGGACGGATTGTCTAATCTTAATCTTTGCCTAAGAAAGAGACCACTTTGATGTCACTTATATTGGACTTTATTGTATATTTTGCACTTTATGTATATTTATACCGTTTCTCCTCTAAAAGGAGATTTTTTCTATTAATTTGATTGGATTCTTTATATGCACTTTATGAACTTTAAGGCTGGGTTCACACCTATGCGAATTGGATGCGGCTTAAACCGCATCCAATTCGCAGGACACTTGAAAACACATTGTTTTCAATGTGTCCAGTTCACATCTGTGCGGTGCATTTGCACTCCGCATTGCACAAAAAACGCACACGTTTTTTGTGCAATGCGGTGGAAAATTCCCAGCCCGTTGAGTCCAGTGGGAGCGCATCTAACACGGAGATGCATTCCGCACTGAACAGGGATATTTCCCCTGCTCGCGGCTCCTCCCCCATCTCTCCCCCCGCAGCTGCTGCGCTGTGGGAACGGACAGGAGCCGGCGAACGGCGGCTCCGTCCCTTCCCGACAGCAGATAGGCTGGAATTCGCACCGCAATGGTGTGAATCCAGCCTTAATGCACTTTATGAATTGATTGATCACTCTATGAGCACAAATTATGTGGTTTAATATGGTAAATGAGTAAGTGCCGTACCTTTCATCAATACACATACTAATAAAAAATTGTAAACAGAAAAAATATTGTAAAAAGAAAAAAAAGTTAAACAATTAAAATGTTATATGACGGTGCTGTACTGCTCTGGTGATAGTATGTAAAAAAAAATTGTGTTTTTTTTTATTTAATTTCTTCATTTTCCAAAAAATTGTGACAAAAAATATACATTTTCAAAAAACTCACCATGCCTCCTACTAAATACCTTGGGGTGCCTACTTTCCAAAAAGTGGTTAATTTGGAGGGTATTTGTATCATCCTAGCATTTTAGGGCAGAAATAAATGAGAAAGGCCTTCAGTACATTTGGATAATTACTTTTTAAAGATATACCATATACAGATATTGTAGACTTTATAACTTTCACACAGACTAAACACTATACACTGATCTGGTTTATTTTTATTAATGAAATGTAGCAGCATACATTTTGGTCTTAATTTATGAAGAAACATTATTTATTAGCAAAAATTTATAACAGAAAATAATATGTTTTTTTTTCCATGTTCCTTTGTAGTGTATACACAGAGCTGAAGAAGTATTTAATAATTGCCTTCTCTTTGTCTCCAGTCACCAACTCTAAATGATCTTATAAAGAGCACACATGCTCAGACTGTTTTACTGTTAATATATTAGAAGAATTTTGGGGAGTTTGTCCTACTCTACTTTGCAACCTGTCATTTGATTTCAATGTTGTTTGCGGCTTTGATTTCCTTTTTACATTATCTGGTTTATTCTCTGTAACTTTTAAATGATTACAGTGTTTTTGTATGTCTACAAATGTTTATATTTCTAAAAAGTTTTATTATTTATAGTATTTTTAACTTTGGATGTGTGTTACATAGGTTTTATTTTTAGCCTTTTAAACATATTGTCTGTGGGAATATATTTTACAGTGTATTTACATACAGTCAATATAAAGTAAAACGTTCAGTGTTCCTCATTCCTACCTAAATCTTATTAAGCAGCCCTCAGCCTTGGAAAATGTGATCTCCTAAAATTAAGTGTTTTTACCTTTCCAGTTTGTGCTTGTTTTTTACAGCTAACATTAAATGCAATCATGTTATGGTCACTGCTACCCAGATGTCCTTTTATATGAACATTAGTATTAAAGTAGAACTATAGGCAAAACTTTTTTTTCATTTTGGATAGAGGTCAGATTTTTTTTCCCCTCCTGTGTCTAATTGCAGAGATTTCCCTTCACTTTCTGTCCCATAGCCAAAAAGGAGGTGAAAGGAAATCCCTGCAAAGTAAGGTAATATCTTGGGGACCCTACCGCTATTATCTTTTATTGTTTGAATTTTCACTTATTAACCAAGATATAATGTTTATCTATTAGAGCCCTTTCACACTGGGGCGGGTAAGGGAGGAAGCGGTAAAGCGACGATAGTTTTAGCAGTGCTTTACAGCTGTTGTAGCAGTGCTCTTGCACTGCTATTCGGGCGGCAGCCGGTCGCTTTTAACCCCCAAGAAAGGGTTAAAAGTGCCAGTGCGCAGCCCCTTTGGAAGCTCTGGCCATTCATTTCCATGGCAGGGGCCGTGGAGGAGCAGTGTATACACTGCTCCTGAACCACCCCAAAGATGCTGCTTGCAGGACTTTTTTTCTCATCCTGCTAGCGCATCGCCCCAGTGTGAAAGCACTCGAGCTTTCACACTTGGGTGGATTGGTGGGAGCTTTTCAGGCACTTTACAGGCACTATTTTTAGCACTAAAATGTGCCTGAAAATCATCCCAGTGTGAAAGGGATCTTAGGGGCCCTTGAGTATATACAGTGTCTCACAAAAGTGAGCACACCCCTCACATTTTTGTAAATATTTTATTATATCTTTTCATGTTACTGACAGAGCTGCACAGGTTGCCACTGGGGTCCTCTTCCACTCCTCCATGATGACATCATGGAGCTGGTGGATGTTAGAGACCTTGTGCTCCTCCACCATCTGTTTAAGAATGCCCCACAGATGCTCAACAGGATTTAGGTCTGGAGACATGCTTGGCCAGTCCATCACTTTTACCCTCAACTTCTTTAGCAAGGCAGTGGTTGTCTTGGAGGTGTGTTTGGGGATGTTCTCATTTTGGAATACTGTCCTGCAGCCCAGTCTCTGAAGGGAAAGGATCATGCTCTGCTTCAGTATGTCACAGTACATGTTGGCATTCATGGTTCCCTCAATGAACTATAGCTCCCCAGTGCCGGCAGCACTCATACAGCCCCAGACCATGACACTCCCTCCACCATGCTTGACTGTAGGCAAGACACACTTGTCTTTGTACTCCTCACCTGGATGCCGCCACACACGCTTGACACCATCAGAACCAAATAAGTTTATTTTGGTCTCATCAGACCACAGGGTATGGTTCCAGTAATCCATGTCCTTAGTCTGCTAGTCTTCAGCAAATTGTTTGCGGGCTCTCTTGTGCATAATCTTTAGAAGAGGCTTCTTTCTGAGACCACAGCCATGCAGACCAATTGATGCAGTGTGAGGCTTATGGTCTGAGAACTGACAGGCTGACCCCCCCACCCCTTCAACCTCTGCAGCAATGCTGACAGCACTCATACGTCTATTTCCCAAAGACAACCTCTGGATATGATGCTCAGCATGTGCACTGAACTTCTTCGGTTGACCATGGCGAGGCTTGTTCTGAATGAAACCTGTCCTGTTAAAACTCTGCATGGTTTTGGCCGCTGCAGCAGTTTTAGGGTCTTGGCAATCTTCTTATAGCCTAGGCCATCTTTATGTAGAGCAACAATGATTTTTTTCAGATCCTCAGAGAGTTATTTGCCATGAGGTGCCATGTTGAACCTCCAGTGACCAGTATGAGCGAGTGAGAGTGATAACACCGTATTTAACACACCTGCTCCCCATTCACACCTGAGACCTTGTAACAATAACGAGTCACATAACACCAGGGAGGGGAAATTGTTAATTGGGCGAAAATTTGGACCTTTTTACTTAGGGGTGTACTCACTTTTGTAGCCAGCAGTTTAGACATTAATGGCTGTGTGTTGAGATATTTTGAGGGGACAGCAAATTTACACTTTTATACAAGTTGTACACCCACTACTTTATATTGTAGCAAAGTGTAATTTCTTCAGGGTTGTCACTAGAGTTGAGTGAACCCGAACTGTAAAGTTCGGGTTCATACCGGACTTTAGGGTGTGCGTGTCCCGGACCCGGACATTTGAGAAAAAGTCCGGGTTCGGGTATTTTTTCGCACCTTTTGAATAGCTGCAGGGCAGCCAGTCAACAAGTGTTTCACTCGTTTGCCCTCAGAAGCCATCACAGCAATGCATACTAATGGCATGGCTGTGATTGGCCAGTGGATCATGTGACCCAGCCTCGATATGAGCTGGAGTCACGTAGCGCTGCATGTCACATGCTCTCAGACTAGTGTAGGGAGAGGATGCTGCCGCCTCTGTGAGGGACAGATTACCGTTATAAAATCATCTCATACTGGTATAGGGAGAGGTTCCTGCCGCTGGTGTGAGGGATAGATTAGCGTTATTAAATCATCTCATACTAGTATAGGGAGAGGTTCCTGCCGCTGGTGTGAGGGATAGATTAGCGTTATAAAATCATCTCATACTAGTACAGGGAGAGGTTCCTGTCGCTGATGTGGGGGATAGATTAGCGTTATAAAACCATCTCATACTAGTACAGGGAGAGGTTCCTGTCGCTGATGTGGGGGATAGATTAGCGTTATAAAATTATCTCATACTAGTATAGGGGGAGGGTCCTGCTGCTGGTGTGAGGGACAGATTAGCGTTATAAAATCATCTCATACTGGTATAGGGAAAGGTTCCTGCTGCTGGCGTGAGGGACAGATTAGGGTTATAAAATCATCTCATAATAGTATAGGGAGAGGTTCCTACTGCTGGTGTGAGGGACAAATTACCGTTATAAAATCATCTCATACTAGTATAGGGAGAGGTTACTACTGCTGGTGTGAGGGACAGATTACCGTTATAAGATCATCTCATACTAGAATAGGGAGAGGTTCCTGCTGCTGGTGTGAGGGACAGATTAGCTTTATAAAATCATCTCATACTGGTGTAGGGAGAGGTTCCTGCTGCTGGTGTGAGGGACAGATTACGTTATAAAATCATCTCATACTAGTATGGGGAAAAGTTCCTGCTGCTGGTGTGAGGGACAGATTACCGTTATTAAATCATTTCATACTGGTATAGGGAGAGGTTTCTGCTGCTGGTGTGAGGGACAGATTAGCGTTATAAAATCATCTCATACTAGTATAGGGAGAGGTTCCTGCTGCTAGTGTGAGGGACAGATTACCATTATAATATCATCTCATACTGGTGTAGGGAGAGGTTCCTGCTGCTGGTGTGAGGGACAGATTACTGTTATAAAATCAGCTCATACTGGTGTAGGGAGAGGTTCCTGCTGCTGGTGTGAGGGACAGATTACCGTTATAAGATCATCTCATACTAGTATAGGGAGAGGTTCCTGCTGCTGGTGTGTGGGACAGATTAGCGTTATAAGATCATCTCATACTGGTTTCGGGAGAGGTTCCTGCTGCTGGTGTGAGGGATAGATTACCGTTATAAAATCATGTCATACTGGTATAGGGAGAGGTTCCTGCTGCTGGTGTGAGGGACAGATTACCGTTATAAAATCATCTTATACTGGTGTAGGGAGAGGTTCCTGCTGCTGGTGTGAGGGACAGATTACCATTATAAAATCATCTCATACTGGTGTAGAGAGAGGTTTCTGCTGCTGGTGTGAAGGACAGATTACCGTTATAAAATCGTCTCATACTGGTGTAGGGGGAGGTTCCTGCTGCTGGTGTGAGGGACAGATTAGCATTATAAAATCCTCTCATACTGGTGTACGGAGAGGTTCCTGCTGCTGGTGTGAAGGACAGATTACCGTTATAAAATCGTCTCATACTGGTGTAGGGAGAGGTTCCTGCTGCTGGTGTGAGGGACAGATTACCGTTATAAAATCATCTCATACTAGTATAGGGAGAGGTTCCTGCTGTTGGTGTGAGGGACAGATTACTAGGGAGAGGTTCCTGCTGCTGGTGTGAGGGACAGATTACCGTTATAAAATCATGTCATACTGGTGTAGGGAGAGGTTCCTGCTGCTGGTGTGAGGGACAGATTACCGTTATAAAATCATCTCATACTAATATAAGGAGAGGTTCCTGCTGCTTCTGTGAGGGACAGATTACCATTATAAAATCATCTCATACTGGTGTAGGGAGAGTTTCCTGCTGCTGGTGTGAGGGACAGATTACCATTATAAAATCATCTCATACTAGTGTAGGGAGAGGTTCCTGCTGCTGGTGTGAGGGACAGATTAGCGTTATAAAATCATCTCAGTCTCCTGACCTCAATATCATTGAGCCACTCTGGGGAGATCCCAAATGTGCAGTTCATGCAAGACAGCCCAAGAATTTTGAGGAACTGAAGGCTTTTTGCCAAGAGGAGCCGTCGTGGCTTCGTCTGGACTCCAGGTGACGGCAGGTGGCATAACATGTAGAGGCAGAGCCTGGCGGTGGTATCCTGTAACTTACGTGAGATCATCCTTTACTTGTCCTTTACTTGTTTTTATGCTATTGAAATTTTAATAAAATGGGAGTAGTTTTCCAAAGGGGCGGCATGGTTTATTCATAAGTTGCTGTACATAATGCACTATGAAACTTTCTTTAGTTTTCATGGTTACCTGGGAGCCACGGTTGAATGTTTAATTATTTATATCAGTGAAGTTTTCCGCACCAAGAGAGTTTATGTTGAGGTTTTCCTGCACTAAGTGTTTCTATATTGGAAGGAACTTGTTCTTAAACCCTGTGCGGTTAGCACCAGGTTATTTATCTCTCTGATGCTATCAGCATCGCTATCTTAGCATCTGTGCGATTAGCACACATTTTGACATCTTGAAATTGATGCGATTAGCATTTATGGTTTTATACTTTGTGCGATTAGCACTTTGATTTAATTTATTAAGTGCGGTTAGCACTCCTTGGTTTATTTAAAGTGGCCTTGTTCCAACAAGAGAAAGAGTTATACCATCAGCCTGATTTGACCCGAATGGGGGTCACCAATTAAGGTGAGAGTTCATTTCACCTGGTGGAGGGAGCACCTTGCACTTTGCTAGCTTGGTATTTGCACATTTGATAAGAAGGATCACAGAAGTTTACACTGAAGGAAGATCATCAGTGACCAAACCACTATTGGTATTGAATATACAAGGATCCCCCTTTTTCTGGATTTTTATTTTTTATTTATTTATTTTATTTTTATTTTTTTATTGCATGAAGCATTTATTTATTATGCACGTATATATTGGCAGCACTTAGCACTTTTTTTGACAATTATAGAGACTTTTTTTGGACTTCAATCATTTGCATGAAATATTTGTTTACCTTTCACAATACACCTGGAGCACTCAACACTTTTTGTCAGCACATTTAGGGTGTTCATTCCACATCATTTTTCCACCTTTTACAATTAAGGATTCATTTCCCGATATTCACATCTTGTGCAACTTTCATTATATTATTATTATGTCACGTTTGCTTATTTATTATTTATATATTTATCTGTTTATTGATGTATTTATTAACTGGTAGAGCATCCACACCATTATAATTATCAATTAATTTGCTTGTGTGACACATATTCAGTGGAAGCAGCAACCAGGCAACATACATCATAGCAGCGCATACCACTTTTTCTTTTCTATTATCCAATTTACATATTTGCATAAATCAATTATTGTTATTTTTTTATTAATAAAATTATAGTCCAGTGGGTAATGTTGTAAATTCTATTACCTTCTTTGGGGGTTGAGTTCAAATCAGGTTTTATAACTCAGTTTTTCCAGTTGTATATGCACTCCCACTGTTTAGAGCTATCTATTTGCATTATAACCTTTGTAGGTGATTTTTTGGGTTGAATTTTGGGTCAATCTTGGAGCGCCTATTTTAGTATATATATATATATATATCCAGCAATAAAAACCTGACAGGGGTTCTAACCCTCTCCCGCTCTATATAAGATCTTTTAGGATACCATAAAACTATCTCTCTCTGCTTTGTGCCTACAGAGATTCCTATACAGAAGTGGTTTGGGGCATCTCTGAAGACATCAGTTATCTTGGGGTAAACAATAATGATTTTCCTGAAAAATCCTTCCACATTTTTGCTCAAGATGCTTGCCCAGGAGTAGCTGGGAAAAGAGAAAACGTATTAAGGTTCATACAGCAGCAATGTAGGTAGGAAAGCCAATTTATCATTAAGTAATTAAAATATATTGCACTTGTCTGCAGACTTAGCCTGGGAGCAAACCCAGCCACATCACTATGCGTCAGTTAATGTAACAAAAACTCTATGACTAATTTGCCTACCTAAATCATTTTCACATTGCACATGGAAAAAGAGCAGCAGTAACATGTCTGTATTACAGGAAATACCTACACAGAGGCAAAGTGCAAAATGTTTAAGGCTGTGTCATTGCACAATATGTAAGATACACAAATTCTAAAAAGAGTGTACATGTTCAGCCCAAATTTTAGCTTTAATGTTTTTGGAACATTTGAGAATAAACGCAAAAGAGGTAATGATTGGCATGATAAATATTTATATGAAAAAGTTACATATTGAATGGCTACAAATAATACATTGTACACTGTTACATACATCAAGCGGCAGACATGGAGGAACTGATGAGCATAGCAAAAGACAACCCTTCCAAATTCACCCAAACCTGGGCCTGTTGGTATCACTTAAGAATCCTTAACCTCACAACCTTACCGTCAGATCCTAATTGACTATTATTTTCTTGTGATCCTGATACCTGTGAGATGGAGAACCTCTACACTCATTCTTCTGTCAAATGTCCCTATCCCCAATCAATATACCTGATATCACCTTCCCTGCACTATAAATAGCAGTCCTTGCTCCATCCCCCTCCTATTGCCCCACTTCCCCTTTATCTTCCAAAGCTTACAACTTCCTTCTTTAACCTACCCCTCTCCTCCTATTCTCAAGTGTTTTCTCTTACCACCCCATCTCCCTTTTATCCTCCCATTGGATTCCTCAGCCTTAAATTACCCTTCTTCTTCATACACACTGTTATACATTGGGCCTTATCATTCAGAGAATAAAAATCCAGGAATGCCATAATATAGCACACTCCCGATAACAAATTAACCTGAGTTAATGTAACTCTTTATACTTTGATAAGGAGCTTGTGTCTATTTCATACCTAATCCTACTTTTTACGACTAGTATATTCCTTTGACATCTCAATATTTACATGTTTATGTAATGATTGCTGTCATTTTCTTGCATTAATGTATTTTCCTCTCCTCTATGTGCTTCAAGACATTTTCATGTTCTCTGTCATGTTCTTAGTATTCACCGATACATTGTACCCTTTAAAGTGGTAGTAAACCCTCCTATCATTTTCAGCCAAGGAAGCTGCCCTCTTGGCCTCTGTTTAATCTACAACTGCCATGATGCTGCACATGTGATCAGCTATGACACCAGCCATTGGATGGTTTGACAGTTTGGTTTAGAGCACAACCAATGGGAGTGTTACATTTCCGGCACATGCCGGAAATGTGACTGGTTTTTAACCTGTTAAATGCATGGGTTTACTACTGCTTTAAGTGATTTCACATAAGTGATATTCCTTACTGTATTTTTGTGTTAAAACTCAATAAAAATTTTGCCAACGAAAATAATATACTGGGCGTGCTTTATTTGAGATTTCATTGCATGTTAATTGATATTATATGTGTATAGTGAGCACAACATCCATATGCAATATATAGCTGAGACATCTCTTATTCCTTTAGATCCAACATTTAGAGGAGTGAATCAATTTGTCATACTTCTACTCTATTAGATCAAGGTCAAATTCCCAATGTTACATGAAGTGCCAACTGATATAGGACTGACAGAAATGTCCACATAAATTAGATTGAAATAAAATATTCAAGTGATCACGCCACCTAAATTCAACTTTCGTCTTAAAGCCGCTTTCACATCTTTATTTTTTAGGCTATAGATCAGTGGATTGAGCAGAGGAATGGCAGCTGTATTAAACAATGCATATAGTTTCTTTGATTCCAGTGTACCAGTTGAATTTGGTGTCAGGTATTGGCTAACAAGCGTCATATACAGAAGGATGACCACTGTGAGGTGTGAGGAACACGTGTAGAAGGCTTTACGTCTTCCAGTGTTTGAACGTATTTTCAATATGGCTGCTATTATAAAGATATAAGAAATAAGGGTCAGAAGAAATGGGCCAATAATAAAAAAGAATAAGCCTTCAAAAAAGAACAATATATCCAACAGAGAGGTGTCGCTGCAAGTTATTTTCATCAAAGGGACAATGTCGCAGAGAAAGTGATTGATTTCATTTGATGAGTAGCAAGAGAAACTAGACAATATCCCTACAGGAAGGGCAACAAGTAGGAAACCCAACACCCAACAGAGAGAGGTCAAGAGAACACAATTCCTATGGTTCATACTTAAATGGTAACTCAAAGGGTTACAGATGGCTACATAACGATCATAACTCATTGCAGTCAGTATAAACAGTTCATGTACTGATAAAGATCCAGCCATATAGGTCTGTATCATACAACCAAAAAAGGAAATTGTTTTATCCCCCGTAACAAAGCTTGTCAGGATCTTATGTAATGTTGTGGCGGTGCAAGAGATATCCACAATGGACAAGTTTGCTAAAAAGAAGTACATGGGGGTGTGAAGATGAGAGTCCAGGCAGATAAGGAGAAGGATGGTCATGTTACCACCAAAAGTGAAAAGATAAACCAACAAAACTAAAATGAATATTGTAATTTGTATTTCAAGAACATCAGAAATTCCCTTAATAATAAAATATCCAGTGATGGTTTTATTTAAAAACATCTGCATACCTGATTATTAGGGTCTGAAAATGGAAAAATTAGACATCTTACTTGTTTTAGTTTACATGTCGTTTTATTTTGTTTGTATGATATTAATCAAATTAAAGTGTTAGTTAAAAAATATATTTTTTTAAAGCTGAAAACCAGACAGTCATATAAGATTTAATTGCAAAATTAAAAATTGGGCTGTAAGGAACCAGTATTCTTCTGTCAGAGAGATCAAATGGTATTGCACAGTGAATGGTGTACATTTTCACTTACTTCTTCCAACAGAATGTCTTAATCTTTTCAAGCTATGGCCTTATTGCCTTATCTGAAAAACAGAGGTCCCAGCTCCACCAGATGACTGTTATAATCTCAGTGTTTTCTGTATCCAGTTAGTCTGTACTAAAGAGTGGGGGTATATATGCAAGTGTCCTTTTGTTATTAATTATAATTAAGTCCCCTGATGCCTGAAAGAAACAGATGGGGTTAATCCAATGTACTCATTATTACAATTTCAAGTTACAAGCAAAATTTTATGCAATGATACAAATGTGTGAATCCTTTCATGCCCAGAGTTCATTGAAGTCTAGATGCCCAAGTCAAATCAAGCAGTATCAGTTACTGTCAGTTAAATTAACTAGAGCACTATGATTCATTTGCCTATGCAAATTATTTATATATTTTACAGACTTATATACATTTCATTTGGCACTCTGTTTTAATAAAAAAACAAATTACAATTTTGATTAATTTTATTATTTTTAATATTATAATTGTATCAAACAATTGCAGTATTAAACAGAGGCACACTGCTGTTTACCTGCTGCAGTGGCATCTGCAAGTTGAAATATTTTTTTTTAGTAATGAAGCCTTAAAGAAGAAATATTGCTACTAGAGTTGAGCGAACCTCTGGAAGTTCGGGTTCTGCTGGTCCGTCCGAACTTCGGGACAAAGTCCGGGTCCGGACGGAACCCGAACGATCGCACGGACAACGAACCGCCTGAAACAGGGCTTCAAGCCTGCCTGGTCGTCTTGGGCTTGAAGGTCTCCAAGCGAGTTGAGATCATCGTTATAAAGAAGAAATTCCGAAGTAATGATTTTTTTTTATAAAGTTGAACGTCTACGGTGACGTCGTCCATTTGTCGTCACACGGAGACAAATTATGACGTTAACAAACTATGTTAATATTATAATTTTTATTATTTTAATTAGTTTTAACATTAAACAAAAAAATAATTTTGTCTCACGGTTTACTTTACATATATTCAGACATTTTATATATTTATTAAACGTATCCGTTTACTTAGTATCACGAGATCAATTAAATTGACTGTCATTGACTA